>QLOZ01000674.1:0-22530 GCA_003314065.1 Lactarius sp. MG50
ATTTTTAGCTATTTTATTTCCTGAGATAGAAAAAAACATCGGCTTAGCCACAGCAACACTACAGGCTGCTGGTGCCGCTGCTGGCGTCACCTGCTGGTGCCGCTGCTGGTGTCGCCTGTTGGTGCCGCTGCTGGTGTCGCCTGCTGGTGCCGCCGCTGGCGTCGCCTGCTGGTGCCACCGCTGGCGTCGCTTGCTGGTGCCGCCGCTGGTGGTGGTGCTGTCCTAAAGGGGGAGAAAACGATGTTGTTAGTTTGTATTTTATGTTAATGACGACACACCTGTTGTTTCTCTCAGTAGAGGGCCCATCAGTTGATGAGCCGCTGCAGCCTGCAGCTTGATGTCCAACGCGGAGGAGAGGAAGGGATGCTGTTTATTGGAGTTTGAAACTCCGCACGAAAGTCGTGAGTCGCAACCGTGACTTCGAAACACAAAGACATGGAGATCAAAAAAGAATAAAATATATATTTAGAAGTGCATTACTGTAATATGTACAGAGGTCTGAGGAGCAAAGGGCTGGTTGCAATTTACAACTGGTTGCAACCGGTTTTTCTGCGGTTGCGATATATGGCATGGGAATTAAGGACCGCAACCAGGACTGGACAAAAACTGATGCAACCGGGACTGGTGGTCCGGTCCTACTGCGGTCTGGTCTGGTTGGGTCCCGGTCTTTTTTCGGTCCATAGGACCGGACCTTAAAACACTAGGCGCTCCTAAGAATCCGCGCACTGTTAAAACACTTGAGCAGCGCATTACCTTGCTGCAGCACAAGACTGGTGGATGTATAACCACCAATAGTTATAGACAGAAGCATGCAGGACCTTCGGATGGAAGCTTCATCATCCCTGTCTCTGACACAGAGGGGATGAGCGATGAAAGTGACATAGAGAGTGAGACATCATGTGATCATGATGCTCTGCACTCCTCACCTAAATCTTATTCACCAGTGCCTGAGGTCATTAGAGTGGATATGCCTGAAGGCTCCCCCACTCCTGACTTCACTGTGGGGTATGTTGACCCAACCCCATATCACGCTTGTCCCAAGGTAAACTTGGATGAGCCTGACCCGCCTAGGGCATGACACGGGTTTTTGCTGATTTGTTTTCCCATGGCCCCTAGAAGGTCAAGTTTTGGACGAAATTCTTAGTTGAGGAGTGAAACTGATAGAGAATTGATTGAGCTATATCTCCACCAAATCTCAACCAATTTGGATGATTATTGGTGTGTCAGGAAGCAAAACACTGTGGAAAATCGTGCAGTTTCTCAACCCGTATGGTTTTTCACAATGTTTTGCTTCCTGACACACCAATAATCATCCAAATTGGTTGAGATTTGGTGGAGATATAGCTCAATCAATTCTCTATCAGTTTCACTCCTCAACTAAGAATTTCGTCCAAAACTTGACCTTCCAGGGACCGTGGGAAAAAATTTAAGCCAAAACCCGTGTCATGCCCTAGACCCGCCTCAATCACTGGAGGAACAAATCGCCTACGAGAAAGATCTCATGGCAGATTACAATGCAGTTCGCTGCGAAGATTTATTTGGAGACGCATATATGTCTGATGGGTTAGTAACCCCTTATGCTCATAAGCACATTACTAATCAGTCATTCACAGCATGGGTACTGCAGACTTCTGAAGTGGATGGTATGGGTATTGATAAATATGTACACCATTGTTCCTCTGTAAAGTGCGAAGAGTGTAAGAATAGACATGATCACATGTTCACAAACCCATTACATCAGGTAAATTCGAGTTTTAATTATTCACACTTAAGGGTGCTTATTTCTACTTAACAATGTTGTAAGCACTGTTAAGTCAAAAGTTACTAAGCCCACTGTGCTTGGCCTAAGCCAACCCTTCCCATGAATTTGACTTAACAAAGGCTTATTAGCACTTAATAAGCCACTTACTGACCAGCTTATTTTGACTTGTGCTAAGTGCAAACCTAAGCAATCTTTCAAGTCAGCCAAGATAATGGAGAGTTCAAGCAGCTCAGCAAGTTAAATAAGCATCCAGCCTGGTCTCAAACAATTCATATTATATTGTTTACTACTCTATTTTACAGGTAGAATGTATAATAAATAATTAACCTGGCAGTCATCAGCACAGCAGCAACTGCAGTGACAGTGCTGGCACAGCGGCGGCTGTGGGTACTGGTGTGACAGCAGCCACGCCGTCACGGTCATGGTCGCGGTGGTTGTAGCCGTGGTTGCAGTCACGGTCGTGGTGTCATGGTCTTCGTGGTCGTGGTCGTGGTGGTTGCAGTCGTGGTCGCGGTGGTCGTGGTCGTTGCAGTCGTGGTCGCAGTCATTGTAGTCGCTGTCGTGGTGTCACGGTGTCACAGTGTCGCAGTTGTGGTCGCAGTTGTGGTTGTGGTGTTGCGGTGGTCATAGCCATAGTCGCTGTCGCCGTCGTGGTGGTCGTGGTCATCGCAGTCATGGTTGTGGTGGTCGCCGTCGCCATCGCGGTGGTCGTGGTCGTGGTCGTGGTTGCGATCGTCGCAGTCATGGTCGCAGTGGTCGTTGTCATTGCGGTGTCGCAGTCGCAGTCCCCGCGGTGATTGTGAACAAGGGTGTTTCGGCGATTTGAGAGATCCCTGACGTGTTAGCACTACATAGCAGAAAAATAAAAACAAAAACTTACCTGTTGGCTCAGGAGGCGAACACCTGCATGGTGACGTGGCCAGTATGAGGTGGTTGATGGTGGTGGCGACGGTGACGGTGACGAGGCGGTGGCGATGTGGCTGGTACAGAGGTGGTGATGGTGGAGGTGGAGGTGGTGGTATTCGTGCTCACCTTGCCCTCGTTCCGTTCGTTGTTCACCTCCCGCACTTGCTTGTCCCAGGAAAAGGCGGCCAGTCATGGCGAACAATGTGGATGCCGTGCATGCAGGCACATAGGCAGCGATGCGGCGGGGCACACCCCGGGACCTGTTCATACCCCATGGGCACAACAATACCTGCAGAATAAAGAATTGTTAGCTGGGAAGGGCTGGGTTACTTAACTCAACTCAATTGAACATGCCTCTAAGTGGGGCTGGGATACAGTGCGAACGAAAAAAAAAAGTTCAACATTGGCCGTCACATGACTTGCAAGCCACCCTTGACCTTTTTTTCTAAGTCAACACTCACACTCGTTTTCTGTATGCATTCTCCACGCGTTTATTCAGGCGGCTCTTCCCTCAATCTAGATGTGCAAGCCTTTAATTAACTAGAACCACCATTCCTCTTCCTCAGTGACTTGGGCCACAAGCGACGTTTTCACACGGAGGAACAAGCTAGGCAGGACTCGCCTTCGTCTTTCCCCTGTGGCCAACCATTGGGGTGTTGGCAGAAGTGGAGTTCACCACAACTAGCTACATACCTCAGTCAAATCATAATATGTAGTATAACTGACTAGACTGCAGTGGTGATGCTATCTTTGCCATTGTGCCATAGCACTGTCACCGTCACCATCACCTTGACACCGTCACCAACTGCTGCGGCCACGGTGGCAACACCCTCACTGCCATTGTGGTAGTGCCACCACCCTCACTGTCACGGTTGCCCAGCACCCTCCCCGCTGCCGCTGCCGCTGCCGCACCGTCGCCATCACCGCAGCTGCAGCGGTGGCAGCACCTCCATCGCCATCACTCCAGCACCATCATCACTGTCGCCGTCGCCCAACACCATCCCCACTGCTGGCCACGCCGGCACCGTCCTTGCCGCGGCAGCTATGGCAGCACCCTCACTGCAGCCGCAACTGCCACTGCCACCGCCACCGCCTTCACCGCGGCCACAACAGCAGTACCCTCAACGCCATCGTCGTCGCAGTCGCCCAGCCAACCCCACCGCGCCACACCAGCGCAGCACCCTCACCGCAGCTGGAACCGCAATCGCTACCGCGCCAGCACCTTCGCCACGGCCATGGCGGTAGCACCCTCAACGCATCGCGGCCATGGTCGCTCAGCCGACCCCACCCCGCCTCGCCCCACCCCACCCCACCGCGCCGCGCCTTGCCTTGCCCCGCCGCGCCATGCCATGCCTTGCCCTGCCGCGCCTCGCCTCGCCTTGCCCCGCCGCACCAGCACCGTCCCAGCAGCGGCGGCCACAGCAGACCCCCGCCCTGGCCGTGCCAGCACCACTGCTGGATCATGGTAACTTGTCATAATTCTATTGTATCTACTTGTTCTTCTGTAGATGTACTGTCCTCAATAGTAATGGTACAAAGTGTGAATTGTGTGCATTCCTTAAAATTGTGTTCTAAGTCAGCAACTTGCCTTAATACACTTAGTTGCCTTAATGACAAAATTAAGACCATCAAGACAAATTAAGGGTTTTTGGGTCTTGCTGATGACTACCTTGCTCTTTTCACTTGATAATTTTGCATACTTACCATGTCTTAATATATATTTTCACTTGACATACTTACTTTCAGCCTTAATTTGCTTACTCTCCTAGCCACTCTTACTAATACAGCTACCAAGTAAAAAATAAGCAACTTAACAAACTTGGTGTGCTTATCCACAAAATAAGTGGACTAAGCCTAGTAAGTTTTTTTTGAATTTACCTGATGTATGGTTGCTTGATAGTGGTGCATCTGCTCATTTTACCTTTGCAATGAGCAACTTTATTGAATACACACCTTTAACTGAAAAGTTAAAAGTGATTACCGCTGCCAACCCTATCTTTATGGAAGGGAAAGGCACTGTGTTACTGAAGCATTCAGTAACAGTCAAAGGAAAGACACGCAAGCGTATCACATGCTTATATCCTGTGTTTTTATTACCACAGTTGACTACACATCTCTTATCCCTTGGGGTATTCTTAAAGCAAGGTCTCAGCATTTATGGGAATGCTGCAAAGATATCCCTATTAATGCCTGGCTTATCCCCAGTCATTCAGTGTCAAAAGCTTACTGCTAAAGACACTGTATATTGGCTTAATGCGCGCATAACAGACGCTGCAGTTCCAATCCTTACAGTATACACTGTGGATTATGAGTTAATGGATAGACGATTAGGCCATCCTTCTAAGGATGTGCTACGCCATGCAACTCAACACACTAAGGGATTCCCTAAAGGAATTGTCTTCACTGACAAGTCTCCCATTTGTCGCGGCTGTGCAGAAGGGAAAATGCCTTCTAAAGCATTTCTTCCATCTAGCACACGTGCACAAAAGCCCTTTGAGAAAATCCATTTGGACCTCAAAAGCTTTCCTGTGGTTTCGTACCACAAGTATAATTATTTTATCAGCTTTGTAGACGATTATTCGTCTTACGCCTGGATTGTCTTATTGCACACTAAGTCATCTGCCATAGCTGCGCTTAAGCAATTCATTGCACTGGTTAAAAACCAGTACAGCACCACGATCAAAGAGTGGATGTCTGACGCAGGTGGCGAATACAAATCTGATGAATTTATATGTGCACTAAAAGACAATGGAATTAAAGTGTTCCAAAGCGTACCACGTACCCCCCAACAAAATGGACGTGCAGAATGCTTTAATAGAACTGTCATGGACAAAGCTCAGGCAATGCACTTAGAAGCATGCATACCTGAATCCTGGTGGGAATTTGCTGTAGAACAAGCTGTTCACTGCTACAATAGGACTCCTGTGCGACGATTGAATTGCTGCACACCCTTTGAAGCATTGAATAGAATGGCACCTGATGTTTCACATTTGTGAGTCTTTGGCTGTGGTGCATATGTGTACCTGCCTGATGACATGCGCCCTAATAAACTAGCTCCCAAGTCTGAGCTCATGGTTTATCTAGGCATGGTAGAAGGCATAAAAGGCTACCGCTTTATGCGCATCGCAAATAATCAAATCTATACAGCTGCTACAGCGCTGTTTGATGAAACATTATTTCCCAAGTGTAAAACTAGCAAGCCGCATCCTACTACACGTGTCCAGAAGCCAGTATCCAAACAACCACCAATTGAACCACCTGTTGATGGTGATGATGATGAGGTACCATTTAAGCCTCAACCCATCGTCCCTACACCTCAACCTCCTCTGCCTTCGTGTGCACCTGTGCCTAGACAACCACGTGCACCACCACTGCCTCTTCCTCCCCTTCCTGATTCAGAGGAAGAAGATGAAGAAGAGACTGAGGTTGATAGAGATGACGAGGATGACGACCAGGATGATGCCATGCAATTACAACCTTTGCCTCGCACTCCTTCGCCTCTTACACCTCTTACACCTCAACAAAGGGAGTCACCTCCTCCCAGACCTGAGTGATCTCTGCTGCGGCATCCTAGGCCATTGCCTTTACTGGCACCTATTCTGTGCAGATCTGAAAGACTCAGGCGCATACCCACTCACCCTGAAAATGTCTATGGGGAATGTAGGCCCCCCACACAAATTATTAGAGACATTGAGCAGACTCCTGGTTGGAGACGGACATTGGAATTTGAACAGGGTAGCTCCCATTGAATTCCTGGAGGAATACCTTTTCCCTCACAGGAAGGTACACCTGCTCCAACTGAGGGTACTCCTGTGGCCTCACAGTGCGGAACCCCTTGCGAAAGCCCTAGTCCATCTCACTCAGAGAGCAATGTGGAAGACCAATTACACATCCTAGCAGAGGAAGGGGGAGTAGAGTTTGTGAATCATCTGCTCACCAAAGCAGTTCCACCAGATTCACAGTCACCAGACGTCTCTAAAATTAGAGAATGGTCTTATAAAGACATCCTGCGCATGCCTAAAGCGCAACAACAGGATTGGAAGACAGCTTGCCAGCAGGAGCTTGACTCACTCCATGCGCGAGATGTCTATGAACTGGTAGATCCTCCACGAGGATGCAAAATTATAAAGAACAGATGGGTCTTTGACCTCAAATCTGATGGTTGCAAAAAGGCTCGCCTTGTTGCAAAAGGCTTCTCACAAGTAGAAGGCATTGACTATTCAGACATCTTCTCACCTGTCATCAGGTTTGAGACCGTACGCCTCATGTTAGCGCTAGCAGCGCTGGAGTCTTGGCACATGGAGAGCATTGATGTCAAAACTGCCTTCTTATATGGAGAGCTAGACGAAGAGCTCTACATGGAGCAGCCAGAAGGCTTTGCAGTTAAAGGCAAAGAGCACAAAGTGTTGCGACTGAAGCACGCCATATACAGCCTTAAGCAAGCAGCTTTGCAATGGTGGCGAGCGCTTGATAAGTCCATGATGCAGCTAGGCTTTAAATGCCTCTATTCAGATGCAGGCATATTCGTTTATGGCAATGCATCTGTGATTGTCATTGTCTATGTTGACAATGCAATCTTTATGGGAAATGACAAGTCCCAAGTACTCACAGTCAAATCCCGCTTTATGAAAGCATGGGAATGCCGTGACTTAGGTCCTACTAAGGAGTTTCTGCGTATGAACATCGTTCAAAGTAAAGGATGCATATCTGTCGATCAGACGTCCTATCTTATAAAGGTGTTGAAACGCTTTGGTATGGAGAACACTAGAAGCGCACCTACTCCATTACCAATGGGATACATCCCCACTCCTAATAGTGAACCTGTAGATGAAAAGATACGCCATAAGTATCAGCAAGTGATAGGATCACTTCTGTATATTATGCTGGGTACCCGCCCAGACATAGCATATGCTGTGACCAAGCTATCACAGTTTGCTGCAAATCCCACTAAATTGCACCTAGATAAAGCACTGTATATCTGTCGCTATCTAGTAGGCACTCCACACTATAAGCTAGTCTTTAGTAAAAGTGGAGGTGGTATCTGCGCATGGGCTGATTCAGATTGGGGTTCTGACACTACTACACGGCGTTCCACAACTGGCTATATGATAAAATTAGCTGGTGGGACTATATGCTGGAATTCATGTGCGCAGAAGACAGTTGCACTGTCCTCTACTGAAGCAGAGTACATGTTGCTATCAGACACTAGTCGACAATGTGTATGGATAAACTCCTTACTTGGAGAGCTCGGGTTCACACTCAAGCCCATACCACTCTGCAGTGACAATCAAGGAGCCATTTTTATGGGCTCTAACCCAGTTCAAGAGCAGCGCATAAAGCACATTGATGTGTGATATCATTTTATACGCCAAGCACTGAACCAGGGGGAGATTGAACTTTTCTTCGTCAATGGCGCAGAAAACCCAGCAGACATGCTAACAAAAAATCTTGGACATGTCAAATTCCTAAAGTTCAGAAATGAACTTGGGCTTGACTTCACGTCGCCCAATTAAGTAGTCATGAAGTGCATAACAGGATCCGGTTGCAAGGACAGAGAGACACAGCTGCACTTAGTGTAGCACAAAGCGTGCTATGCACGTAACGTGCGCACATACTGCACACACATTTGCATGGGTCTTAACTCATACCCCTGCACGTGCTACGCTTTCCAAGCCTCTCTCAGTTCAGACAATGCGATGGTGGAACAATGGTCGCCATCTTGTGGATGGCCCCAGAAATTCCTAGTCCATTAGACTGTACACCTAACCCATGTAGCAGTCGATTGAACTCACAGTCTGTGCCGAGCCTCTTGACCTGAGCACTACCATTGCTGCATTCACTTGCACAATTGATCACTCATGACATTGCAATCATGACTACAAACCGCTTCATATTTGCCAAGTGCGCATTCACTGCTGCACTTAGCAAGGGGGAGTGTTGAACCAGCAACACAAGGGCCAGATCCTGCAGGGATCTGGGCCGCTCTAGACCTAATCTGGACATATGGGCAATATCCCCTTATGGGATATATTATGATATATTAGGATATATGCACGTCACCATATTGTCACGTCACACATGCCTACATGTATATAAGCACCAGCTTTTTGCCTGGTAAATGCAGAGTTGCTTTCGCCCTCTTAGTAGCTAGTACAACTAAGTAAGAGTCTCCTTTAAGTTCCACTGCACACCTGCTAGCTGCGCACTAGTTGCTGCACTACAACTACTACTAAGTTTTCCAGTCATTGAGAAACCTGCCAGTGTGCTATGCCACGTATGGGACGTCGACGTAAAACACAAGACGACTTGAAGACAGCAAGGTCACAAGGACACAGGCCGACTTAGGACGAGAGAGACAAGATCGTGACTTTGCGTGAGGTTGCTTCGCGCAGAGTTACGGTCTTGCCGCAAAGGGAGAGAGAGAGAGAGAGAGTAAGGAGTAGCAGAGCCTGCTTTGCATATAACAAAGAAGGCAATGCTACTTCTCTTGAAGTCACGTGTGAGAGAGATGAGATTGGACAATGGGGGACACGAGAACAAGCTTAGATTGTCTGTGGGGAATCTGTACGTAGTTTGAAAGCTAAGCTGAAGCTTGGGGGTAACTCCCAAGCTTCAGCGTCCTTATATACATGTCATTGTGCTGCGGCCGCGTCACCCCCTGCCGTCCAGCACCCACGCGAGTCAGTATAAGTACGAGACTGAGTAAGCATAGTCCCATGAGAGTCATGGGGAGTGGGAAGCCGAGAGGTGGACGCGTCCCCCTGTGCCTTCAGCTGACGCTCGGCACGGGAGGGGGGACAACCGGGAAGTGAGGGGGGTGCATCATGTGACTCCAGGCGTCACATGACAGGTAATTGTACAGTAAAAGAAATAAAGTGTCAGTCCACATCGTCGCACTGCCCTCCTCCTTAGGCGAGGCGCCCTCGACTCGCTGTTCAATCGTAGGTGGGATTGGCGGCGTCAAATAACATGTCGCCGGCGTCGTGTAAATCGGGGTCATACCTCAGCCAAGGGTCCTCCTCCACTCCTTGTGTTGTCGTATCCACTCCTCTTGTTTCTTCCAGGCTTCGCAGGGGGTGACCCTCTCTGTGACCACCCCGATGGGCTCCCCCCAGGGTGTCAGGAGGGCCAGGCACTGCATCAGCAGTGCCAGCTGCGTCGTCGTGGTGGCGGGAGGGGGCTCACTCAGTGCTCGCTGCGCTCGACTCACCTCCCCAGCCATCATATTGTACATTGGCCATGGCCGCGGAGGATGTAGCGAGGGCTTGGAGGGACGTGTGGTCCGCGTCAGCGTCGGCGTGGGGGATTGGCGGGACCGGGTCGCGCATGTAGTCCTCATACGCTGTGGCGGCGGCGGCAGCGCGGGTCGCTTGCGACGTGTAGGGAGAGGTGTCGTCGTACCAGAGGACGACGCTTGGGGTGGTCCCGTTGAGGACTTGGCTGATCCCTTCCTGGCGCTCTTGTTGCGCGGCATCGGTGATGGAGAGGCGAGCGGAGGGAGAGCCGTTAGAGAGGTGAGAGGGTGAGGGAGGAGTGTTGGTCATTACTCCTTGGCTTTCCTTCCAGGGCTTAAATACCATTTCTCGCACCGCTGAGGGGTTCCTTTCATAGAACTCCTTCACCAACCTCGGCGCATTCACATTGCCTGCTGGTTCCCAGGTGTTGTGGGCCTCGGCGTATCCCTTCCATTTGATGTAGAAGTGGAGCTGGCATCTGATCTTCTTTGCGCCCAGCACCTCTTCCACCTCATACTCTTCCTCACCCTCGATCAGTTCAGGCAGCGGTTCCAGGAAGTTGGGGCCATGTTCTTCCGTCTCCTTATATGGTGACAATAAGGAGGCATGGAAGGTACTGAAGATCTTCCAGGTGCCGGGGATCTCCAGTTTGTAGACCACTGGTGACACCACCTTGAGCACCTTGAATGGTCCATACCTCCGCGCGGCCAACTTCTTGGAGGGATGTGACAGCCAGAGATTGGTCCCATCTAACCAGACCTTGTCCCCTTCTGCGAAAGGGGCGAAGATGTGTCGTCCTGCTCTTCGTTCGGCCTGCAGTACCACTAGCCTCTGCACGTGCTGTATGGCCCTCTGGGCCTGCTCATGGATCTCTTGCAACTGTTTCCCCCTCTTTTCCACTTCTGGCGCTTTGGACTCGATCTTCCCGGGTACATGCACTTTGGGCATGCACCCCAGAAGCAGCTCAAAGGGGGTGAATCCGGTGGTGGCGTTGGGCCAGGCGTTATGTACGTATTGCGCCATGGGCAACCATCGCGCCCAATCGTCTTGCTGGAAGTTTCCATAGATCTGGAGATATTGTTCCAACCACTGATTGGTGCGCTCTGACTGACCGTCTGTCTGGGGGTGATACGCTGTGCTGATGTTTTGTTCCACATCCAATAGGCGGCAGAGTTCCTTTGTGAAGTGGGAGGTGAAACGGGGATCTCTGTCTGAGATCACCCGCCCGGGGACTCCATAGTGTGGGAACACTTGCTGGGCATAGAGGGCGGCCACGCCTACACCCCTGATTGTTTTGTTGCAGGGGAAGAATAGTGCGGCCTTTGTTACGTCGTGATCTGTGATGGTGAGGATCGAGTCATATCCTCCTGATGGGGGGAGGTCTACTATTAGGTCTAATGCGATTGTTGCAAAGGGGCGATTGGTCTCCTGGGTTGTGATGGGAAAGGGGGGAACGCGTGGCCTGTTAGTTTTGGGTTTGGTCGCCTGACAGGTCGCACACCCTTGAACATATGCGGTGACGAACTTTCTCAGCCCTGGCCACCAATAATCACAGGCTACGGCTGTGAAGGTGTTGGCGATTCCAGGGTGTCCTGCCACCACGTGGTCGTGATACCCTGATACCAGCCTCCGCCTCAGATCCTCTTGGTCTGGGACCGCCAGTCGTCCTCCGCGAGTCCAGCCCCCTTTTTCCTGGCGCAGATCGTGCTCCTCCTTCCATTTTCTCATCAGTGTTTCAGATCTGCGCTGAGCATCTTCCACTTCCTGTTCCAGTGCCCTCAAGGAAAGCGCGCGGCAGAACAGGTGGTCAGGCAGGACTATCACGTCTTCATTATTGTTCTGGCCCTCATCCAGTCCAGGTTGTCGAGACAGGTGATCAGCCCGATTTGTTGCTCCTGGCTTGTGCACCAATTCGAAGTGATACTCTGCCAGGCGTGGGATGTACCGAGCCACGCGTCGATTGAGTTTCTGGGGTTGTCGGTAATACTGGAGGTTCTTGTGATCGGTGTATACTCGCACCACATGTTCCGACCCCAGCAGGATGTGTCGCCAGTGTTCTAGCCCTTTTACTAAGGCCAGGAGCTCTCGATCATACATGTCGTACCCCCTTTCCACTGGAATGAGCGCCTTGGAGTAGTATCCCACGGCGCGCAGCCTCTTCCCTTCTGGTTGATACAGGATTGCTCCCAGAGCATACTGGGAGGCATCTACTTCTAAGATGAAAGGTTTGTCATAGTCCGGTCTCTTCAATACTGGGTCGCTAGCGATGATGCGCTTTAAGGTCCGTACTGCCTCTGTGCACTCCTTGGTCCAAATGAACGGGACGCCTTTCTTGGTGAGTTGTTGTATAGGGTGAACGATGCCAGCATACCCCAGAACAAAGGGTCTTTGGTAGCCAAAGACTCCCAAGGTGCTTTGCACTTGTTTGAGATCACGCAGCTCTTCAGGCCACTCGGCCAGCCCATCGCACTTGGTGGGGTCAATCCTGATGATCCCTCCTTCTATCCTTATCCCCAGGTAGTCCACTACTACTTGCTCAAAGTGGCATTTGCTGAGTTTAAGGAAGAGGTCCTCCTCCGCGATCCGCTCCATCACTTCCGTCACTATTTGGCGGTGTAGGTTCAGATCGTCCGCGGTGGCCACCAGTATGTCATCCATATAGACAAAGAGCTTTCCGGGGTATTTGTCTTTGACCGGTTTCAGTACTCGATCCATACATCTCTGGAAGGTCGCGGGAGCATTGGTCATCCCAAAGAACATCACAGTCGGCTGATAAAGCCCACTGGGAGTCTTGAAGGCTGCCTTCCACCGGTCTTCTGGGTTGATGCGGATGTTATTGTACCCATCCCGCACGTCCAAGGTGGTGAAAAGGGTCTTTCCATGGAGCTCTTCCAAGATTTGTTCAATGCGCGGCATAGGGTAGACGTCACGCTCAGTCCAAGCATTCACTTCTCGGTAGTCTTGTATTGGACGTAGTGATCCATCTCTCTTCTTGATGAAGAAAAAGGGGACTCCCCACTTAGAATTGCTATTTTCAATGCGCCCTAGCTTTTTATTTTTGTAAACGAATTCCTGTTCAGCGACCTTTTCTGTCCGCGCGAGAGGGTACACCTTGGAGTTAATAAGATCCGGTGCGCCAGGTTTGAGGCGGATCACATGATCTTCTGGTTGGGCCGGCGGGAAACATCTTGAGGCGCGTTCTGAAAACAGCCGCTCAAACTGCCGATATTGCGCCGGCAAACCGGTTAGGTCCTCCGCCGGTTGTTTGCTCTCATTTGGCTCCAATTTTTCGGATAGTCTGGGCAGTGGGCGGACATAGCAAATCACTTCATCCCCTTCTTCCCACGCTTTGTCCCTTTTTGCGGCCTCAAGTACTCTGGCTACTAGCCTCTGTCTGGCCCATTTGAAGAGGGCGGTTTCAATTTTTACCGGCAGCCCCCTAATGCACCCCTTGTGCCAGTCAATGCTAGGATTGAAGGCTCTGAGCCAGGGGAAACCCAGGATTGCGCGGTCGCTTCCCAGGCCAGTGACATAGAACTTCTGGAGCTCCTCCTGCTCCCCCTTTTTGATTCTTAGGGTGCAGTAGTGAGTGAGCACCCCTTCCTTGTTTTCCGATCCATCCACATTGAAGACCCGTCGCGACTCCGGCATTTTCCTCATCCCAATCCCTAGTCGTTCAACCATACGTCGATCCATGAAATTTTCGGTAGCACCACTATCGACGAGCGCGCGCTCTTTGGCCGTTCCTCGTGCGCATGAAAAGGTGAAGTCCACTTCGATTGAGCTATTTTCACTGATGTACATGATACGCGCGTCTTGCGCTCTCACCCAGGCCAGGCAGTGAGAGCCATTTAAAAACCCTGAAGTATCAAGGCATCCAACAACTTGTCCTTTTCTCCTTGTTCCATTCCGTGAATTTCCTTGGCCATCCCGCTAATTTCCGCAGCAGGCTCCTTGCCTTCTTCTTCCACTTTGGTGACGCGCGCGCTCATCCCTTGGCGGCCGCGCACTTCCTCCTTCTTTGGGTAAGTTCCTTTCTTCTTATCTTCCTCCTTCTTTGGGCACACTTTGCTGACGTGTCCTTGTTTTTCGCAGTAAAAGCAGCGCCCCTCGCTGCTAAGTTTGGCGCGTTTCTCGGGAGAGAGCGCGTCCACGCACGCCGCATCGACGTCCATGGGCACAGGCTTGCTGCCGCTGCTGCGGGGGTTCCCGGTCTGCTGCAGCTTTCCAAGCGCTTGGCGCCATCGCTGCGCATTCGTGGCGGGGCCCTGGCTTTGGAAACTGCTCAGGCTGGATTTTACCTCTGCCCATAGTTCGTGCTGCTTACGTGCGGCACTCTGCCATCCCCTCATGGTGGTGGGACGTGGGTCCGTTTTTTCCAAGACTGCACGGTGCAGGGGGTCCTTGAGCCCGCGACGGAATTGGGTGATCGTGCCCACGTCGTCTCGCCCCCAGTTGGCCAGTGCGCGCCAGTGATCAAACAAAGCGATGTAAGTGTCCAAGTCATCGCCTATCATTTTGCACTGAAGCAGCTTTTGGTGCGCATTAGCTCGTTTGGTTGTATCGGTGTATGCGGCCCTGAAGTTCGTCTCGAACATAACCCAAAGGGCTTCATCCGTGGCTGCCAGTGGGTTGGCCCCTCGCTGCGCTGCGTCCAGATCGTCCAGCATTCTCTCGACCCAATCGTTCACATGTTGCCCTCTGATGAAGCTCAGGGCGAGGCCCACGCGATCGAGGGGGACCTTCATGGCGGAATTCTCCCTATTTGACATTTTGTAGATCCGGAATTCCCTCAGAAATTGGTCAGACTTGGATCTGTCGCCATCAAATACCGCTGGCGGATTGCCTTTCAAGCCCCCACCGCCGTTTCCTCCTCCTACGGCTGTAGCACCGATGGTGGCCGGTGGGGGTCCGCCACCACCACCAGCTCCTCCAGTGGTGGTGGCCACAAGGGTGACACCGCGCGCGCGTGCACCTGCGCTCCAAGGTTGGGGGGGAATGAACACCGGATTGATAGGATTTATAAATCCGCCCATGCAGATGGAGGTCGAGGGGAAGGCTGGGGCTTTTCCTTTGGCTCCGGTGAAGACTGGATTAACACCTGGTGTGCTTCCTAGTGCGGCGGCCCCTATGCTAGGTCCAGGAGTTGGTGGCTTGTCTCTGGCCGCCTCCATGCCAGCGGCGTAGGTCATGGCAGGTTTTTGCCCGTACTCCGGCATTGCTTGGCCGAAATCTCCTGGATCCATCCTCATCACTGAGGAAGTCTGGGCCGCGAGGATCCTTTCCTCTAGGTCAAGGGAAAGCCCTCCCGGCATTGGTGAGTCCCGACGCGTCTTTCGTCCCAAGCTGGGGCTGATGGCTACTTCTTCCGGTTCTTCTTCTTCAGGCGTCGTGCTGTCGTCCGCCTTTTCTGGTTCTCTAGGGGAGTGGAGGTCAGTCCCCTTCTTCTTTCTTCAGTTGTCTGGGTGTTGATTGTCTCCCTCCAGCCACCAACCAACCTTGTCCATGTCTCGTTCCAGTCTTGCGCTCGCCCTGGTTCGGTACCCGGTAGGTCCCCAGGTCAGGAAATACCAGGCATCGTTAATAAATTCCAGGGGGAACTCGATGTTATTTTTGTCAACCACATGGTAGGCACTTTTCCCGGGCTCGGCGTAGTCGACCCAGTAGGCCTGCCCTTTAACGTGTGGGGGGAGATCGTCGTTGATACGGGGGTGGATTATCTCCCATCTGTCGGCCATGAATTCTATGTATTTGGTTGTCATTTCATCGGTGAGGAGGTCGGTAAAATTGTCTTGGTTGGTTAGGTAGGTCTCCCCTCCCTTCTGCTTGATTTGGCCGGTACTGAAGTTCCTGCTTGGCTAAGCGGCGTAGTTCTCCTTCATCTACCGGTCTCCCTTGGGTGGTGAATAGGGTGCGTAGATTTTCAATAGATGATGATATCGTCCAGGTATACTTCGACGTGGTATCCCAGGACTTCAAGTGTGACGCGTACCAACCAAATCCAGCAACGCCAATATACGCGAGCGACAATGGCAAGCGGATCCAGTTCTTTTTACGCTCGCTGTATCTCGACCTGAAATTCCTCTTGTAGCCTCGCGACTTCCAAGAGCAGATCAAAAATACATGTGAGTATGCGGACTTCCAAGTACGCATTATCGTTATCCTGTAGCGTTCTTCCTAACGCTTCCACTGTCCTAGAGATTCAGGTGATCCTTTCCTCCAGGCGTGCTCGTCTTTCAAGCAGTCCAACGGCCGTCGCAATTAGTTCCAAACCTTCGCGTTCCGGTGGGTTCTCGATAGCCACAACTTGGCGATCGATTTGATCAAAGCTTCAGCTTATGCTACGCCACATACGGGACGTCGACGTAAAACACAAGATGACTTGAAGACAGCAAGGTCACGAGGACACAGGCCGACTTAGGACAAGAGAGACGAGATCGTGACTTTGCGTGAGGTTGCTTCGCGCAGAGTTACGGTCTTGCCGCAAAGGGAGAGAGAGAGAGAGAGAGTAAGGAGTAGCAGAGCCTGCTTTGCGTATAACAAAGAAGGCGATGCTACTTCTCTTGAAGTCACGCGTGAGAGAGATGAGATTGGACAATGGGGGACACGAGAACAAGCTTAGATTGTCTGTGGGGAATCTGTACGTAGTTCGAAAGCTAAGCTGAAGCTTGGGGGTAACTCCCAAGCTTCAGCGTCCTTATATACATGTCATTGTGCTGCGGCCGCGTCACCCCCTGCCGTCCAGCACCCACGCGAGTCAGTATAAGTACGAGACTGAGTAAGCATAGTCCCATGAGAGTCATGGGGAGTGGGAAGCCGAGAGGTGGACGCGTCCCCCTGTGCCTTCAGCTGACGCTCGGCATGGGAGGGGGGACAACCGGGAAGTGAGGGGGGTGCATCATGTGACTCCAGGCATCACATGACAGGTAATTGTACAGTAAAAGAAATAAAGTGTCAGTCCACATCGTCGCACAGTGTTTAGAATTCTCAACTTTACCATGTCTACTCATTCGTAGTACAGTACAATACAGCAAGCCCAATCAACAATGTATACAAACTGGCAGGTCTCGGGGAAGCCTGGGTGGGGACAAAGGTAGTTAGGCGCTCGGGCTCAGCTAACAATACACGCCTTTCACTGGACATGCACTGGCAGTTTATCAGCCCAAGGATGTCATACAACTCGTACCGCTCGACTTGGGTACTACTAGGAAACCTTGACACTTGGGAAACTTATGTCCTATTTTCTGGAAACCTGTTGAGGGACGAGGTAGAAACCAGGAAGTAGGGTTACCCGGTTCCTGAGTTACCGGAAACCCGGAAACAAGCGAAAACCCGGAGTCTATTTTGACATAATGCTGATGCCACAAACACCATCTTCGACCAAGTAGAGTCACATCTCCACTGCGTCAAGGTGTCCCGCGAACCCACCCACCATGAAATCGCCGATTGACCTCATGATGATGGCCCTGCTGGTGTATGAGCTCCGGGACAGAGTTTTTCGGCGTCACGGCTCGCGGATACTTTGCGCGCGGTATCCATGATGGCACACGACAAAAGAAAGCTTTAACTGAAAGCGGAAGTCAGAATACATAAGTTACTATATCCAGGTCACCATGGACGTGAACCCATCTGAGAAGCAGCAGAGGAGAACTTGAAATGGTGCGTGCCCATATCTTTAACGCCGGATGAGAATACTCACATTCCGGGAGTAGATTATTCAAATCGCTCCGCCTACCTCCCCAGACCCCGCCCGTACCACTAGCAGCGCGGGCGGCATGTCCCTCCGAACGGATACTGATTAGCTTCTCTCTCAAGAACTCACAATCACAACCACAGCCGCGGCAACCGCAACCACAGTCACACCCATCCCAACTTCCGACGCCGCGTCTGATGGCGATAGTCCCGCTATCGACCTCCTCCCCGGCACTTCCACACCCCACTCAATTAAGCCCGGTCGCACTGGACTACATGTTCGGCAGGTTCGCTGCCCAGCGACCTTCGCTAATCGATCGCCTTGCAGGGATCCGTGCAGCTACGGCTGCCATACAGGATGGACAGCAGCAGTGCAGTTGTATCGATCACATCCGCTGCCGTCTCGACAGGGGCAAGCGGAGGTACCCCGCCCAACTGCGAGTACGACCACAGACTGGTCAGTGATGCCCATGAGCAGCAGTGGCGGTAACAGCTCGAGTGGAAGGGGCGGAGGTCATACTAGTAGGGGCAGCTGTGGAGGTTGGGGCGGAGTGGTTGCCAGTGGATGGGAGAAAGTAGTAGCTAGCGGTGCTGCGGGGTACGTGGATATTTAAAGGATGCACTGGCTTGGACTGCTATTACTGTACCAAGTCCTCTGGTTCTGCAGCAATTGACCGTTAGTCACCATGTTTTCGTAGTACAGCAAGCACAGTCAAAGATGTTTTATTTTTGATGTTGTACTATAATACAATTCACTTGTATGCCCAGTGATACTGTTAACAGAGGAGGCTTCGGAGTCGGGTGAGGAGGATAGACGCCCATCTCAACACTAGCAAGCGCCGCCGGGCCACGGCATGTGGCCTACTGGCTTCGATTTTTTTTTTTTTTGAATCTGCATTCGATCGATCTTCACTCATTCCCCCGACATGCCCAGTTGCCTGTCTTCCATTGCCTGTCTTCCCCTCATTGAGAGGCTTGGAAGATGCGCACTAGGTCATGAATCGCAAAGTTCCCTATCCCTGTTCTGTTCATTCTGGCCAACTTGAACTGGCGGATCAATAGGGCCCAAGAAGATACCACACTTCACCTATCCACACCCTCAACGATTTCAACATATTCTGTCTCTATCGACTAGACGTCCCAGATGAATATCATAACGGTGGTCTTCTCAACTTCCATCGGGACAGCCAACGTTGGTGGTACAAGTTGGTGCAGGTTTGTCGATGCATCGGCAAACCTGCAAGTATGAGATACCGCCACTATCATGGTGGTGGTATCTCATACTTGCAGCCTGAGTGCATCGCCATCACGGCTAGATCTTCATCTTCTATGCGTCAATGGTGCGCCTATAGCGAACACGCTGGCACATTTCACCGCCTCTGCTACTCACCATCTATTATGAGGAAGAGGATGGTGAGACGACTGAGGAAGGTGAACAGGGTATTTTGCTCGCGATCAAGCACGGTGATCGTCACGGTGTTCATTATATTTACTAACCCCAAAATTGCGAGATATGGATGTGCAATTCCCAATCTTGGAACACTCGTATATCCTTTCTCGGACCGAAGGCGATAAAAGCCTCGTCCTTCCCAGAATTTCAACACCACATTTACGCCACCTTGTACTGTGGCGCGCTGCCCTTCCAGAGTCCGATTGGATCTGTCAGTGCATTACTCGTGAGCCTCGTCCACTCTCATGCTTCTAGAAGCTATTTACTCACCCGGCTTTCACTCATGCCCCAGCTAGAGAGCGTCCTGATTGGTTTTCACTCCCCGAACGAGCGCTAACCGCGATCGACGAGCCAACCGGATTTTCTATTACTTGCCCTTCGCTGCTACTGCCAAAATGGCTTCCAGCATCGTCTTGCGCCAATCTCTGGCAGCAGCCAAACGCCCTCTCATGCCCTCCAACTCGGTACGTCAACGGGTTTCCCCTCATCGATGAACCCATCATCGGGCTGGACCTGACACACAAAAAAAAACCATCTACACAAACAGCACGCCGTTCGACCTTCAATTTCGCCTACGTTCCCGGCGGTCGTGCGTATTCTCTTTTTTTTTGCGTTGGCCATCTTCTGTGTCTTCTGATCCACGGTTCTTTCACACGTGTGGGGGCGATCTACAAGGGCACGGTGAACGACCCGACGACCTTCCCCTCCCCGTCCAAGTCACACGGGTCCCACCACTGGTCCTTCGAGCGTCTGCTCTTCGCGGGCCTCGTCCCGCTCACCGCCGCCGCATTCGTGACCTCTGGCTCGCTCGCGCCCCTCCTCGACGGCCTACTCGGCATCGGCCTCATCGTGCACAGTCATATCAGGGTGCGTTCTCCTCTCATCCTCTACACTCATCCATCCTCTTGCTGATGGGCGAACAAACTATAGTTTGACATTGTCTTGGTGGATTACGTTCATAAGCGCAAGTTCCCTATGCTCGGCCTATGCTCGGACTGCTGCTTACTTGGACATTGCGCCTGACGTCGGTCGCCGTCGGCGTAGGCGTGTACCAATTCAACACGAACGATATCGGTGCGTTTTTTTTGGTACCCTTGTGTCCACTTCTATTGCGGGGAAACTGATACCTTTTCTTGTTCTCGGTCCAGGTTTGACGGAATTCATACGCCGCGTGTGGACCGCATAGGGCGGGCAGGCTTCTCTATCTTTAGTTTCACATGTACTAGAACCCGACCAACCAAACACATTTATTTTCTTCTCCTATTCAAAACAACAGAACAAAATGCATGAATCCATAGCTCCAACTCGTTGTGCATTAGTGAGGACATGAACAAATTTGGTGTGAGTAAAGTACAGCGATAACGTACATTGCATGAATTTGTGTCCATGAGTGGTGACTCTCCTGACTCTCCCGCTGCCGCCTCCAGAGAAATAGTAATGTGACCGGCGTTGTCCTACTTATCATAAATAATCCGTCCTTATGGCTCATCATGTGCTTAGAGGGCACGTGGGAGGCCACAGCGCCCGGACAATTCGGCCCCGTGATACGGCCCTCATGCACCCCGACTTACTAACTCAGAGCAATAAGCAGGGTGCAACGGGACCAACTGCACATAGGCCGGGTCGGTACTATGCGATGCCAGCGCCTAACGGCAGCACCCGTGCTAAGGTAGGCGACACTAGGAACCAGCTAGGGTTATGTAAGCAAAAATGCGCACGACACACACCTTCCCACTCCTTGATCTCCTCCTTCCTCAAGCTCAATTTCATGATTTTATTTTAATAGAAGCATACCTAAGAAGCAGTTCTATTGGCCTATTAAAACGGATTTCCAAAAAGTTGTGTTATTGCAAAGTAGTTAGGGACACAAGTGTGAACATCAGAACCTGTCCCAAACTTGTTAGAGAGTGATTTCGACGCGTTCTGACTACTTTTAACAAAATCGACCCCCTAACTTTGCACCAATCACGTGACTGAAGCGCCCATACAAGCGCCCATCAACTGTGACGGATGGTGTCTCTGTTCGACAAAATAAGTTCCCTCAACTATATACATCATGCCTAAAAAATGCACTGCAAAGGCTGCAAGGGCCAAAAATGCTGCCAGAGCCCGTGAGGCCAGACTCCTGTCAATCCCTACACCCTCTCACCCCAATGCACTGCTGCCTGAAGCCCCCACACCCTCTTCCCCCAATGTGCTGTGTTATGAATTCACCCTCCTAAACCCTGATTGGCCCCTAACCCTAGACGCCGCCCTAACCCTAGATGCATCGCAGATGGCCGTAGCTCGTATCTGGCCTGATGCCCAGAACAGCCTATGACGTAGAGCATTCCATCATAGGTCCAGACCCAGATCCAAGACCCAGATCCAGATCCAGATAGATCTCCGAGGAGATCTATGACTCATGCCAAGTATGAGGGGATTCCCCTATGGAATCCCCATAGCCTCGCCTCAGATCCCATCGCTAATACCGCCGGGGATTCCACTAGGGATTCCCCATAGACTCCCCTTCCTGACTGCGCCACAGTGCACAGTGTACTATACTTAGATCCTGACTCCCATCCTGACTCCCTGCGCAGCACTGGCGCACAGACCCGTACTATACATAGATCAGAACCCAGCTTAGTACTCAGCTGGAGGATGTATATAAAGACCTAGTGTCTGAGATGGAGAGCCCCATCTCAGACTTCGTTAGCATACCAGCATACAAGTCTTCCCCATCCTTGTCCCCTGTCCTCTGCTAGTGGGAGCCTCTCCCTGTTTGACCTAGCATTGCCCTCGTCATAACCCTTGTCTAGGGTTACTCTCTTGTTCCTCGCCCACACTGTCAGAGTCTGCTGCAAAGGCTCTGCTAGATCACGCGCACCTTGAGATCAGGTCACGTGCCTTGTGTTACCACGACCCTCTTGACGATTACGTAAAGTCTTACGTAATCAGCTTAGTCAGCATCCCCAGTCTAGAGCGACTTGCCGCTCAAAGTGTACCGTCTTCTTGATCAACACATGCAAGCCTACCTCGACCCGCTGGAGTTGTAACACGCTGCCACCTGAAGTCCCCACACCTGTGGCCTCTCATCCCAATGTGCTGCCTGAAGCCACTCCTCCTCATGTGCACCAAACCGAGTCACCAAATGAAGCAGTGCTTCACCACTTCATGGAGGTTCTGCAGGATGCACAGAAGCGTGCTGCAGCTGCGGCCAAGGTTGAGACAAAGCGCTGCCGCCACACATAGTGTTTTAAGGTCTGGTCCGGTCCGGTTTTTTGACCCTAAAAAGGTCAACCGGGACCAGGACCGGTTGCTGCTGTCATCAATTTCTGGTCAACCGGGACCAGGACTGGGTAGGACCGGTCCTTATCAGTCCTTTGACATCAGTTAGATGCATAAAGTCTTGTGGTCTTTTTGGGTCTTTTTGGTCTTGTGAGCTTGTGGCACAAGTTGACAAGCTCCACAAGCTTCAGTCTTCACCAGATTATTACATAAAAAAT
>QLOZ01000676.1:0-24345 GCA_003314065.1 Lactarius sp. MG50
GCTTGGATTGCACTGAGGCGATATCATCCAATCATGCACACACGCGTACTGTACAGATAAAAATTGTACGGAGTCTGGACCATTGTGGCATTTCGTTTTGGGACGGTTGATGCGTGGTCCTGAAACATTCACCTTCACATTCGTCCGGGAAGCTAGTCGCGGTTCTTGGCTTTGCTCAGGTAGATAAGATGTGCTAAATTTTTTCATGACCCGCCCACTTCTCTTGCGACATCGACAAACGTTACTGCCGGCATAACGATAATACCGCAACCCATGTAGCGACGTATACTCCAATTTGCTGAAGGTCTGAAGGTCCCTTGAGGCTTATGGCAGGACTCGGTGTGAGGGAGGAAATATGGGCTCAGTCAGCGTGATGCTTTCAACCACGGGCAAAGTTAGCTCGCATGCTGGATACTGACCGCATCATGATTGCGTCACGGTGTACTATGACCCTATCAATGGCACCTTCGCGTTGGTTTTTGTGCCATCACTGGCACGGGCAGGCACGGGAGCGCGGCAGCAAAGCGCGATTTCGGGAACTGGCGGTTGGAACTCTGACGAGCTTTGACTCGGCGTGAAGGCGGACACTTCATATCGCAGTCCCGGGCTGAGACGATGATCGTCTTCGTCACGGTGCCACCACTACTGCGCCCTACTTCTCGCCATCTCTTGCAGCTACGCTGACTTTAGTTGGCGGCATTGACTTTTCTTCTCTTTGTCACTCCGAGTCTACGTGCCTAGTAATTGCGCTTGGTTGGTCTGTCCTCTCCGCCATGTTATGACTGTTACCGTGGCAAACTGGCAATGCGGCAATGCATGAGCGCTCGGCCGGTAAATACGCAAATTGTTCCTGTGACCCCCGTGGCGCTTTCTGGGCGTCCTGTGGTTAACAACGATATTCCTCGGTAGATGACTGTATGGGTTTCCGCAGTGGATGACACACCTGTGGTCTCATGGTGGCACAGAGTAAGGGAGTTTATTTCCTGGTTGGAAATGAGGTCAATCCGCACAACCGACGTATGCCCCCCGCCCACTACCAGCACGTTTACAATCCAGTCGGTTTACATACTACTTGCTTTGTCTGGATCTCCAGCAATCCAGAGCATTCTATTCCCCTTGGTCATTACCTTCGGTGGTAGCAACTACAGCTTGCAGTTTAGTTTTTCCACCCCAATATATGTATCACCTAAATACAAGTTACAATACCCACACTTCGGTATAATAGAACAACAGACCCTACACAGACAGGCCACAAGAGTAGATGACACGTCAAGGCAAAGCATTAGCTACAATTAATTCTTCTGCATGTTTATCTCTCGGAACGATAGAACAGCTAAACTCCTCCGGTTGTCTTGTAAAAGCCCAACTATCAGTGTCAAGACGCACTTCTTAAGCAATAGTCTAACTTACATGACGATTCCGCTTCGGATAGACATCACAATCTCGACTGGGATTTCGTGGCCATTCTCATCTTTTGCTTTAGTCACATCAAATACAGACAGCACTGATGAAGCAACGATGAAGAGCGTCGCGTCCGCGAAATGACGCCCAGGACAGATCCTCTTCCCAACACCAAATGCCAGGGAAATTGCCGGGTCGTCTCGGACGGTTCCGTCTTCATTGAGAAAACGCTCGGGTTTGAATGCCTCTGGATCTGGGTACGACTCTGGATCGTGTAGGATTGCCCTGAGATATGTTAGATGGACACTGGGAAGATGGGAAGCCAACGCACCACGCATTGGCCACCATGATTGAACCTTTTTGAGCAAGAATGATAAGCGGTAAGTCACCAGATAGCAGAATGTATGACAGCGCAGACCTTTTGGAATAAAAAAACCTCTGTAGACATCGTCTTCGGCTAGTGCATGAGGAATGCCTTAAACCATACTTTTAGCATCTTGAATCGAGTTCTTAATATAGGTATGATCGCACCCATAGGTGTCACCAACTGCCACCTCATCAATTCTTTACACATGGCATCGATGTACGGAAGATGCGGCCTGTCACCGAACGTTGGCAGCCTGTCCCTTCCGACGACAGAGTCGAGTTCTGTCTGTGCTTTCTTCTTCGCCTCCGGGTAAAGAACCAGCGCGAGAAAGAGAGAGGTCATCGAGGACACGGTCTTGATTGAGTGTCAGTAGAGAGGTTATAGGAATGACGAGAACACGCACTGTATCTGAACCACCTGACAAAGGTAGTTTGAAGTGAGTGGCATGTACCTTGGTTTCAGACTTAGTAACTCACCTGCAAATATTGATCCTAAGGTCCTCTTGATAATCTCATCCTGTCGTTGACGTTCTGGAAGATCCAAACACTCTATCTCCTCGAGGTAGTTACTCGCCAGTGACGGAATTGCAGTACCCTCATGCTATAGTCGACTCAGTTGACGGGAATACTAGAAGTACAATTACAAACCATAGCATTCTTCACGAAATCTAGAGGCTCATTCTTCATCCTCTGAGCCAGGTTCCTACCTAACCGCGTCAGTGGTTCATAACTGAACCACGGAACCCACGAAGGGATGTGTCTTACTGGAGAGATCTGTGAGCCAGCAGTATGGATGGGGAACATAAAAGGCCATACAGAATGGGAGATGATTTACCAACGCTGCCCCAGGCATGAGGAGCTGTGACATGATTTCGACAGCTTGAATCGGTGCTGCGATTATATCGTCGTTATCCTTCAAGTCATACCCGTATGTGAGGGACATGACAAGTCTTCCTGGATGACTGTAAAGTCGTTAATATCTGTAAGACAGAACGAAACTGAAAAAACGGACAGTGCGACATGGTCACGGAAGTGCTTTGGAGTATCAAGGAGCTTTGCGAGAAACGTGCGTGTCTTTTCTTCCATCATATGCCGATATGACGTAGTCCCACCAGGCCGAAGGCTACGATCCAATAACTTTCTTCCCTCGCGCCAAGATCCGCTCTTCGTAGCGAGGGGCAGGAGCCAATCCATTTCCAGTCTATAGTCCGAGTTAACTTTGCAGGATAGTTAGGGATAAAACACCGTTAAACATACATTTCCACGATAGGAAAAATAGGCCGATCTGCGTATACCTCGCCGCGCTTTTCGAGCAGATCTTTGATGGCAGTTAGTGAGTTCAGCACCACAACAACCTGACCAAAAACCCGAAGGCAAAAGATATCGCCTGATGATGCCAATATTAGCGGAAGGGTATCACGAGGGTGGAACCTTACCGTATTTGTTGGATATATCTGCGTATTTAGTCCAAGGTGACTCCTTTGGGACATCAAGCAGATTTCCTATTATTGGCAGCGATGGTGGACCAGGGGGATAAGGAAGTCCTCTCCGTCTTCTATGGTCACGGAAGGCAATAAGTAGGTAAAGAAATGAGGAGATCGCAAGGCAGTCGATAGCCGTGATGAAAGGGAGCCCCATGGCTAGACTGGCGACTGAAGGAGAAGTTAGAAGTTATAGAAATAGTGTCCATGGGCCTAGATTGAGGTAGATCGACAGAAAGCGCCCAAGCCACAGGTAACTTACCTGGACCGAAGTCTCTCACGACCTGAAACATCTAGTTGAAATTACACATACGTACCTTTTCTGATACGTAGGTTATATACTAATTGTTTGTCCCCAGACAGATATTTGCTTGAATTTCGTCGTGTTACTGACAGACTTCTCTGCAAGTTTGGGGAATGGCAGGGCCGGTATGTCGTCATGCTATCGTCGCTATAGCTGGCCCGCACTTGCGAACATTCTCCCGTGTCGAATCGGTGCAATATCGTATGGATAAAGTTTTGATGCGTCTCTCCACCAATCACGGTGTGTTACAAAAGCACAACCCGGTGTGTTTACAAAAGCCCATAGAGATTGTCACTTTAGGGTCGTGTCTACTGAGAGTGTATCAAGGAACCAAACCTCCCCTACCAAGACTAGTGGCTTTAGACATCAGTAGGGGTCGGCTTCGCATCTCGAAGAAGGTGTTGCTGTGCAACCGACCGACGGATAGTGATCAAGTTAGGAAGACCTGCACAATTGCGTCGAGCCTTCAGGCTGTTCCGGTCTGTGCGCAAAGATGAGAACTCCGAATATGCATCGAAGAACTTTGGCGAGTCAGGCTACTAGTTGGATGAGGGAGATACAAGGACTCGGTGGTAAAGTCAAGCGGCATCGACAGACAACTTGGTTTCGGATTGACTCGGAGGTTCAATTGCATGCCTGTCACGGTATTTGTGGTTACCGTGACCCGAACCGTGAGGTCACCTGGCCGCAGTGGTGAACGTCAACTTTGTTGACATCATCCACCTTGCAGTCCCCCATTCTTACTCTACAGTATTTCATTTGTTCCGAAGTCGTCTGTGGTAATTTGTCAATATGAGGATGAAAGATGGATGATGTGCGTGCGCTCTCGCCCCTATCTGACAACTTGAAGAGTCGGACCCGGACTATCATAACACATCCTGCTGTATACACCCAGCCAGCGCGTCCGCCTCTCCAGTAAGCCCTCGCAGGTCTCAGAAGTTACTGTACCTACGGTCTTTCATGCCCATTTTTTCTGGCGTCTCTACCCTCAGATTTCAGGAACGACTCGAAAAAGTGTGATTCATGCATCAGGAGAGGCCCTTACGTGAGTGTTGAGCTCAAATCTTTATTCCAACTGATCGCCAAGGCGAGGTTCTAGAAGTGCAAAAGCAGTGAAGGTTTCGGAAGCGACCAAGGAAGTGGCGGATGCGATGAATCGATCCGAAATGAATTCCAGACGATGCTTTTCTCTAAAAGTGGTCCTCGCAGAGTCATTCCAGCCACTTCCACGTCTGAGCCTAACCATGACTGGTTGGTGCTCGATCCCTGTTTCCGTCTCTACTCGGAATTTAGCGTCTCCTGGACCGTGAGGTTCTAGTCAAGAGCAGCACCGCTAGGCAAGCGTCAATGAAACACGTAGCTATGCGAATACTAATATCAGCCATTGAGATGAATGCCACTGCGTCGTCATCAGTTTTGGCCAGTGTTGCCCGACGCCCGAAGGATTCGGATCCAGACAGTGCCGTGAAGAACTCTATTGGATCACCGGCTGCGGGGGTGGTGTAGAACAAGGTCTTGGAGTATTTTGTGTCCCCATACGTCTCGGGCCTTTGAAAAGTTCAGAAACCTACGACCTCTCGATGCTGCGTTTATTTCTAGGCCTCCGTAACAGCTCCGCGTCGTCGCCGATTCCCTCAGGGTCACTCTACTTATACAACCAGCCCAGTTCCCACTAATTCAAAGAACATACTAACACCTCACCGCTCTGGAATTGCAAGACTTCGGTGTAGGGCCGGCTCTGTCCGGATACCTACTTCATTTCACTACCATGACTTCTTTATCTCACCGACTGATTATGACTACCTCCGTGAATATGATTGTACCCCCCTTAATGCGAGACAACGTCTCAGAGGAGGATCCGCTCCTGTAACTTCGGATTCTCTTCAATCCGCGAGGTCGCCGACATCAATGAACCTTGCATGTGTTTTATTCGGCTCCCAGCGAATACCATCCGTCGCATTTATTATCCCTCATCTGGACTGTGATAGCTTCATATCGGACGCCATCATTCACTGGTGTGCCACATCCTACCCGTTCCTCTCCTATGCGTAGTCAATTTGGGACGTTTCAAATCATCCCATCGAGGTTAGTATCGCCATACCTTTTGGGAGTTCCCTCATGTCCCTCCTTTTTAAACACTGGATCGCCTCACACCTGCACAACGAACTGCATCTACTTCCTCTTCCCTATACAATCAACAGGATGCATTCATCACTGATCACGGTTTTGGACATACTCGCAGCTACCACCCTTGTAGCCCTTGCTACTTCCATCAGCTACCGATGGGAACAGGGTCGACTCCCCTATCCCCCAGGACCGCGAGGGTTGCCAATAATCGGCCATTTCCTGACTTTTCCGAAGAATTTTGTTTGGCTGACATTCACCAAGTGGGGTCAGCAATATGGTAGGACATATCCACTTTCAATATGCCACAAGCTGATGGTAGGAGTGTACAGGGGATGTCATGTCCGTTAAAATCCTGGGACAGGTGATAATCATTCTTAACTCGCCGAAGGCAGCCAAGGACTTGCTTGAGAAACGTGGAAATATCTATTCGGATCGTCATCTCATGCCATTTTACCGCATGTACGCATCGTCTCTCTGTACCCGGCTGCCCTAACGCTGTTGTTCTACTAGGATGGGGTGGGAATGGTTCCATCCCACTACTCCTTACAGTGACTACTGGCGGGAGGGGCGCAAGATCCTGGATCGTAGCCTCCGTGCAGGCTCTGTGGTGCAATATCGTCCAATGCAGCTCGCGAAAACACATGATCTCCTCTATCAGCTCTTCTCCGATCCCGAATCTTTCCATCGTCAGATTGAGTTGTGAGCGACTGTACGCTCTCCTCAATGTCCCGAACTTATTAGGCAATCAGGTATCAAGCCAAACTGTTGATGTCGCTGGTATATGGGTACGACGTGAAAGGCTATGACGACCACTTATTCGTCATTGCCCGGAAGATGGCCGAGCTTGGGAGCGCGGTCCTTCCTGGGACCGTTCTCGTCAACGAGTTACCGCTTTGTAAGCTTCCGCCACCCGATTAGTCGAGGTGACAGGCTAAAAGTACTGATTGCAGTGAGACATATTCCCGCATGGATCCCGTGGTTGAGTTACAAGCCCGCAGCGCAGGCGGGATACCATGCTGGGCAGGCCGTGCTCCGCTATCCAATGCGATTTGTCAAGGACGGTTATGTGCGTTTGTTATCTTGAGAAGCGAAAGCGCGCCTGAGTGACGACCTCACCCCGAACAGAAAGACGGCACTGCCCGCCCATCTCTGGCGCTCGAAAATTTGCAAGACATAGAGAAGATGTCGCCTCCGCAGAGAGAGAACGCCGAAGCAGTGTTGACGGGAGTGCTGGGGTCGATGTACACTGGTGAGCGGAACTCCTTTACGTAACGCCGGTTATCAGATTTTGAAATTCACTCTCGCGAAGCTGGCTCAGATTCGGTAAGGGAATGTCCAAGTTGCCTAACATGGTTAAGCTTAATATCCCTCCTAGACGGCTCTCACGATAATCGCGTTCTTTCGCATCCTCGTCTTGCATCCGGAAGTCCAGAAACGCGCCCAGAAGGAATTAGACGCTGTCACCGGAACCCTCCGCCTCCCTGATTACAATGATCGCCCTTGTCTGCCGTATATTGATGCTTTGTGCAGAGAGGTCATGAGGTGGAGTATGGCGACGCCCGTTGGTTGGTGCTACCTCCCGTTCACGAGGAATGACCGGAAATTAACACGAACGCTTCCAGGCGTTCCCCACGCAACGACACAAGACGACGTTTATGAAGGCTATCTAATTCCCAAGGGTTTGCTGCCTCTTCATCCAAACCTCCTCGAGGTCTTGCTGAAACTCGACTGAAACAGGTGCCATAGTAATTGCAAATGCATGGTATGGGCGGTCTATAATCAAATCGCGTGCTAGCCCTTGTTGATTTCACCAGGGGCATGCTTCACGACCCCATCGCCTATCCGGAACCTTTCGCATTCAAGCCTGAGCGCTTCCTCGCTCCTGATGGGACCTTCCGCGACGATCCTTTGCTGACCTCGGCTTTCGGTTTCGGTAGGCGGCTCTGTCCGGCTCGCCACTTTGTCGATTCCAGCTTGTTCATCACGGTTTCGTGTATCCTTGCCGTGTTCGATGTCGGCCCGGCAAAGGATGAGCGAGGCAAAGAAATCCCGGTGGAACTCAGAGACAGTGGCGCCAACTCGAGGTACGGACTACGTGCTAACTCGGCTCGGCACAAAAGATATTCACCGGTACCGACCTTCACGCAGCCGCCCCCTAGACTTCAAGTGCACCATCACACCCCGAGATGATCGTGCGAAAGAGCTTATCATTGCAGCTAACATGGCTGCAATGATTTACTAGGGGTGGTGTTGATTGACTTGGAGAAATACAAATATCTGGGATTGATTTTGTTATATACTGACCCGCCCTTATTCGGGATCTTACTGCTGCTGGGAATATTTCACATGTATGAGTACAGTAGTGGCATAAATGGCGGGTTTTTCTGAGCTCGGAGTCTCCGGGAGAAAGTTCCGGTCTTGCAAAGCCTAATACCTGAAAACGGCATGAAGAACGCCTGGTGTGCGTCCGGGAACAAATTTGCTGCACGCGGCATCAACCAAAAAAAAATCACAACAGCAAAATTCCGCGTGCAGCAACTTGAAAGTGACCGTTCGAGAGCACCCTTTCTCGGTTGCAATTGTGATTTGAGATTGGGATTGCCCTGCCAAAAAAAAAAAACAGGTCTGGACCTGTTTTTATTTTTGAAATAGCAACATTGGCGACAGAGGAGATTGCGTCCATTAAACACGCATGCCTCTTGTACCCACCAACTTCTGCTTACTTACCCCGCTTACTGCTACACTCCTTTCCAGGGTCATTCATAACAATAATACTATCATATCTATTTGTTATACTTCCCAACTAGCGTACACGCCTGTACTGACTACCCCCGTGACACTGCATGACTGACCGAAAGCCTGATCCTGTCCGATGTCCTGATCCCGGATAGTATCTAAACTACCATGAAATCGATTTATAGAACTGCGTAGAGAGATCTAATGCTGGTGCGGCATAAACGAGCATATACATCATGATTCTGACGCGTTACCCCTGGAGCTCACGAGCTGCGGCTAGCATGGCGGCAGCTTCGGGGAAACGAGCCAGGGTTCGACATGAATACGGGGCAGGACAGCTGCATCGACCGAGTCAGCACATCTCATCTGGACAAGCTCTGAGACGGTAATATGAACGTACGGGATCAGCCCATCGCCTACCAAGGTATCGACATCCACAGGTACTTCGTTGCCATTGGCATCCTTCTGCCGCTCGAATCTCATAGCCCACAACATGGTCGCGATATAGATAAACAACGAGTCGTTCGCCAAGTATTTGCCTATGCATGAGCGTCGTCCGTACCCATATGACCTATGACCGTCCTCTTTGGCATCTGATGGCCCTAGAGCTAACTGCCCATGCTCGTCAAGGAACCGCGCAGGGTTGAACTCATCCGCGTCTGAGCCATATACTTCCACTTGGTGATTGCATTGCCATATATTTGGGAAGCAAATCGTGCCCTTTGGAATAAACACCCCCTCGTACCAATCGTCTGCTGTTGCTACGTGCGGGACGCCGAATGGAAGAGAAGGCCGCCATCGCAATACCTCTTTCACCATCGCGTGGGTGTATGGGAGGTGAGCGCGGTCTGCGAAGGATGGGAGGCGTCCGCGGCCGACGACAGTATCGAGCTCTGCTTGGGCACGAGCTTGCGTCTGAGGATATGCGAGCATCGCGAGGCACCACCATGACAGCGCACCTGCCGTTGTTTCGGATGCGGCAGTGCTGCACCCTTCGGTGAGTTAAATGCATGGTGGACAGCGGGTGTGATAAAACTTACAACATTTCTCCAGCAGCCCAAGCTCTTTCCACGTCTGACAGACCGAAATGCTCCTGTTGTTTGATGAGATTCGCGCTCATGCTAGGACGGTCGATCCCATTCATCTATTATCATGCTCTCAGTTCATAAGGTCGACCGAGAAGCTCTCGAACAAACCAAATCGCTCTGGACTTTACTGAATAGATCGAGATACATGGCATTAGCTTCCCGATGATAGCATTCCGCATCGCGCTTCCATTTTGCAAACCTGGTTAGGCAAATACACTCGCCGCCGATCAGTATCACTGAAAACTGCCCCGCTTTGGTCAGACGACCTGGACACGGACCTCTTAGGTATGTATTTCATCCATGGGAAAAACTCCACCCAATGTGCCCCTGGGGTCGTGCTGGTCACCAACCTTTCCATATGTTCCTTGACTCTTGACACATTGGGATCATTGTCACTCTCAACCGGAGGTAGATCATACACGACAGACATGATCATCGACGCGGCAGTTCGGCGAAATTGTTTGTCGACGTCTGCAGGCTTGGAAAGTATGTTCCAGGCCATTAAAACGGCCTCCTTTGATTGGATAGTGTGGTAGTTCCTGACGGCATTTTTACTGAAACTATCTGATGAGGCTCTACGCATGCGGCGCCATCTGGAAGAGAAGTATAGGCTCAACTGACTGCGGGAAGGAGACGTGAGGGAGTGCTTACAGGTCACTCGGCGGCGCTAGGGACATGGACATCCCACGGTTGATAAACTCGGTGGCGACGATGAAATGTGGCCGTGCCATATAGATTGATGATCGTCTGTCCAGAAGGTCGGCTGCTATCTTCTGCGTATTGAGAAATACCATCGATTGTCCTAGCGCTGTCATGTAAACCATATCTCCTGTAAAGGAGCGAGAGTCAAGATAGACAGCAACAAGCCTAGGACTTGTCGCACCGTATTTTTCTAGACAACCTGGAGAAAGGAGCCAGCGCTTGTCTCTCAACTGCAGCACATTTCCGATCAAAGGAAGACCCTTGGGGCCAGGAGGCAGAGGAAGCCAAGTGCGCCTCCACAGTTGGTAACCTCCAATGAGAAGCAATATGGTTATGGTAGCTGCACCGAGCGAGTACATGTGGTAAGGCCCGGAGCTCCAGCGACGATCTGCAAAAAATGAGTCGGGATCAGAGACAACATCGTGCCAGTGGGAAGCAACTCGATTGGGCAGCATTCTCGGGGCCTTTCAGTTGCGTCCTAGCCTACAACTAGTCCTTATATATGAGTTCCAGCGCAAATTGCCTTCCGAGATAGAAGCGACGAGTCTTCATCATAACGTAGCACATATTCTGCTAGGGAACTTGAAGGAGCAATGATCCGGTACTAGCAGATAGCGTGCAAGAGTATCAGGCTGCCGGAGATAAGAGCGACAGCAGCGCACCGGATGCTCACAGGGGTGCATCAGGGTCCGGGAAACCAAAAAACACCTGATGAATTTTACAGCGGATTCAGTGCTAGTACAGTACTAGTACTCTAGCTAATTTGTCATGCGATATTTTTTTTTTGGGCGGCTGTGTTCGGCTTTTAGATTCAACACCATTGCCATTTATGGCCTGCTCAATTGGATAACCGGTGTGAGCGGGAACCAAAGTAGAGTGAGGCTACGCCTGTTACTTGGGACAGATGTAACTGTTCTCAATCAGTTCCCAAGTATTTTGAGTCATCCCACTGCTGTTTCAGCTTATCACAAGTATGGTCTTTCGGCATATCAACAAAGATATCAAAGGCCACATTCAACTCGGGCAAAGCGATTACAATCAGTATAGCAGTGTCATTCCCGGGCCTCCCCGAAATCCTTTACAGGGTTGCCCTCACTTTCTCAATGCCAATCGACGACATGATCTGTTTACCATGGTTGAGGGGTCTCCTGGCTCTTCTTGGATGAAATCCACGGGATCAGGACTAGGTTGTTTCTTATGACATCGGGCTATCAAAACCTGCACTTCACCATCTTATCGCTATTGCACAAGGCTGCATCAGAGCATGACGAAGGGGCTCGAGAAGCTTTTCGTAGTCATGGAACAGAACAAATACCTGTAAATACCCGCTTTTGCCCGAACACAGTCGCCCCCCCCCCAAAAAAAAAAAAAAAACGTTGCATGACAAGGTTTACTGAATCCGCTGTAAACACCATTCGTCCCTCGTAAAGGGTGCATAGCAATCACGTTCCCCTAGAAACTAGAGGGTACCTCGAGTTGCTGAGGATTGCTGAAGGAGAAAGCAAGCAAAGGAAAGTGAAAAGCAACTTGAAGTGCAGGAGTAAAGCCCGACTCGCCAAGCTGAAGTCGGAGACCCATGACACCCAGCTAGGTGGAGATTTTGACTAGGGCGCTGAGACGGTCTGAGCGGTCCCTTTGCATTCCTCTTCCAGCAACGCAATCGAACAAGACGCTTTTATTTCAATATACTCTGGCGGAACATACTTATACACCCCTGCACTTCGCCCCAGACCAATCCTGCACTGTAAGCTCAATCATGTCTTTCTCTCGTTCTAGGAATTATTTGCGTGGTGAGGACCTGCCAATGGTCTGATCCGACGTCGCGAGACTCCTCTTAGGGCAATTACTCCCTCAGTACGATATCGCGATGGAATATCTATCAAGTAGTATGCTTGGGGTGAATGGGCCTGCTACAAGAACGGATCATCACCGACGCACGAGAAGGTCTCGGACGACAGCCCCGCACACCGAATATCATACGGGGCGAGCCCTGAGCATGATTTTGATTGTGTTGGGGAACAAAGGAGGTCAGAGAAAAGACCATCCTGATGACCGGTAGTGGCGAATCTCCGCCTGAGAACAAGCCGATATCGAATGAGCCCATAAATCTAACGGAGTCTCTCTGGTATTCGAGAAAATTCCTGACCTGGATGAGGATCACCGACGTGCTATCTCGTGCGAGTACACCGCCCTTGAAACGTCCTGAGATGACGGATGTGACTCATTGCGCAGGCATTGAGCTTGCTGACGTGGTCGGACCACATCTCGTATTCCTTGAAGCGACTCTCTATATTTGTCCTGAGAAAGTACTAAAGCCTTCACGAAGTCCCGAATGTACACCCACCTAGCCTTTGCTGCCGTCGTATCACGCACCTGCATGGCAAATATCGCCACAAGCTCGCCCCGCTGGCAATGGTCGATGAAGTTCAACTCTCGACGGGTCTCCAAGAGCTTCGCACAGTGATCTTCCCACTACGAGCTATGAGCTCACCAGCTGCCTAGGCCCAAGACGGTTCCGAACCAACGACAGTAAGCAAACAGCCAAAATAAGTGCTGGCCGCGAGACAGAGCCACACGTGTAGCTCAACTTGAATGATCGCTACGTTGAGAGTATGCATGGTCGAGAGGTCGAACCCCAAGGCAAAGCGTGCGGAAAGACAAGCTAGAACTCGGTTTGCACGGGTCAATACGACTTGATAGGACCCAGAGAATAGAGCAGCTTCGTCTGAGCAAAATTTTTACTGATACCATTCGCTCGGGCGGCATTATAACGGGCTCCGAAGGTATTCAAGGCGGTAAGGCCACCGTTCGGTGGGATACAAAGATCAAAAGAGTTTCAGGCCGGCCTAAGTTAAGTGAGACATCCACTTGTCCCTGTACGTGCACGACTTGCTCCAGTGTGATAGCCCCTTCTTCTGCACTGAGAGAAAAAGTCCCTGTGATAGGACAAACCATCTGCAATGTCACGAGAGTCGTCGAGGGTGAGGATGACGAGAGGGTTACCCCGGGCCACTGCAATCGGACTCGGACGCGCACGGGCCGGGCCAACCTTAGCAGTGGTTGGTCTGCGGGCGGCGCTTACGGTGGGCTCTAAGCTACCTTCCCTCACCACGATTACTGCCAAGCTGGGGTCGTCATTACCCGTCTTTCCCTTTCACACGAACAAGGTTCATCTACCACTTATACTCGTACCCCCTGCAGATCAATTTAGGCACGTCTTTCGTCGTATGCTCCTCGCCGCCATGGCGCCGGATGCCGTCCCAGCACCGGCCCCGGCACCTGCACCAGCGCGCCCTGGCTTGCGCAAGATCGCGCCATACTGGTATCCATACACAACCATGGCCAAAGGTCGTTGGCTCAACCGAGAAATACTTGAGATAGTCTCAACTGAATTCCGAGACCGCTCGATTGAGTACTATGTGTGATTCCCTTGACTGCACCTCACTATGTGAATATCAGCTGAGGAGGCGTATTGCTGCAGAGATACGCGCTCGAATCCGGCGTCACGACTATCAACGGCAAGATTGCCAAACCTGACACGATTGTGTGCAATGGGGACCGCATCGAGAATGTCGTACATCGCCACGAGCCCCCAGTCACGTCTAGACCTGTTAAGATACTACACGAAGACCGAGAGCGCGAGTTCGTCGTAATTGACAAGCCGGGTAGTATCGTGCGTATACTGCTCGGCATTCTACGGGATTAAGCTGACACACGTTCAGCCTGTCCACGCAACGGGGCGATATTTTTATCTTTCCCTCGTGGAGATCCTTCAGCGAGAATTTGGATACCCAAAGGTCTATAGTAGGGGTGATTTAGCACCAGTTTCCGTAGCATATACTAACTTCTGTCCTAGCTATTAATCGACTAGATCGCCTCACCTCCGGCCTGATGATTATCGGTCTCTCATCCTCTCGCGCGCACATCCTTTCGCAGGAGTTTGTGCAGGGCGAGGTCAAGAAGGAATACATAGCACGCTGTTCAGGCGAGTTCCCGGTAGAAGAGGTTGTTGTGGATCAACCTCTGCTTACCGTCGACCGTCAGATGGGATTAAACATCGTACATCCAGAAGGAAAAGTACGTGTACGTAGTCCTCAGAAACACCGCCCTTGACCGATCTCGCATATGTGGAGCCTGCAATGACTGTTTTCAAACGTTTGCATTACGACGGAAATACAAACACGAGTGTACTTCATTGTACGTAATTGCTTATTTCTGATTATCGATGGGAAGCTGACACCATAAATCATATCAAGGTCGCCCTCTGACAGGCCGTTGTAGGTCATTAATTCTGTACCTGACCTCGCGTCCGACTTATATCCTCTCTAGCGCACCAAATTCGTGTCCATCTCCAATACCTGGGCTACCCAATTGCTAACGATCCAGTCTACTCAGAGACAAAGATCTGGGCACGTTATACCCCTTGTCCAAACGTATCTGACCTGACTGTATGCAGGGACCAAACCTTGGGAAGGGTGGTATTGACACGACGCCATCAGATGAACGTGCGCCGCCGGCTCCACCTGCACACCTGGCCGGATCAGACACGGCGGATTCAACCCGTATCGATTCAATAGCGCCACCTACCGCTGGCGCTCCGGTCACATCTCAGGCACAATTACTCCCGCGTGAAACTGGGCAAGATATCGGTATGGGATCGCCACTACCGCTGTCTGCGGAGGCTGTGGGCATTATCACCCGTTTGCGCAATATGAAAGTAGGTACTGGCAGCGGGTTCCATTACAACCGAGACAGATTCTGTACTTATTGTCTTCTCCGTAAAAGGATGAGGACGAGGACTGGTCCCGGTGGCGCGATGTCGTTTTCAAGGCGAAGGGCCGGCTGCACCCGAAGGGCATGCCCCAACAAAAGTTGCCTCCCCAGAATCGGCGCAAACGAGGCGGCCCTGCTTGGACTGAGACCGATGTCCCTGCAGCGGGCACGCCTCAAGATGAACAACAACCCGCGCTGCAGCGGGAAGCCGCTCCGCTCACGGAGGAAGAGGCCCTTGCGATCATCGACACCGCCTCGCCACCCGTGGAAAATCCGCTTGTGCGAGTCGCGCCTCCCCCAGACGCGCTGACCGAGAACGGGCGTGCGAAACAAGCCGCCGCGCAAATTGCGGTGCAAGAGGAGAACGACGGCGCATTATACTGTCGCGAGTGCTATCTGCCACTGCATCCGGATCCGCCACCCGAGCGCCTGTACATATTCTTGCATGCACTACGGTACACTACAAGTCTGGGCGTGTTTGAGACTCAAATGCCGGCCTGGGCTGCTGAGGGGTGGGAGTGGGAGCGAGGTTCTGGAATATGCAGTACAGAGTAGTACGAATCAACATGTGGAGGTAGGACCTGTCCTATTGTCGGTGATTTTTTGGCCAACGGGTGCTGAGACCTCGCCTGAAATACTACCGCGTCCTTCCATCGCTTGCTGACTGACTCAGTTCCGCGCTAAGTCGTGTTGTCACCATTCGAGACAGGACGCGCGATCAAGAGAAGGCAAGTCCGGGATCTGCCGCTCGGACACAAAAGCCTTTGTGCGCCGTCCATCCCAAATAATGTGTGCTAGGAAGCCAGTCAAGCGAGCAGACGTTGCTTCAGGACGCAGAGCCGGCGAACCTTAGCCCGAGTTGACCGAGCGAGTGGACCCGAGAAAGTCCCGAGAAACGAGAAACGATGTACAGTACCGTCCGTTGTTAAAGCGGTACCGGCCAACCGTACGTCCCACAACGTTCCGGTCCGGCCCTGGTCCTGTCGGGGTCAGCGCAGGCTGCCAAGCCCGAGAGGACTTGAATCAGTTTCGCCGAGGTTGGCGAAATGGACTCGGCATGTGAGAGTTGTTGCAAATCACGTGACTGCACTTAACCCGGAAAAGTTGTGGTCCCGGCCCGGGATTGCCACGCAGGTTATCCAACAACTTGAACGTACGTGCTAGCTATGAAACAGGGGAACATAATCATGTAACACTGTGAGCGCTGACTGGTATCACCGATCTATTTTCTGGTGCCAATACGACCCATCAATGCACTCTAATTCTTCAGTTGCCCCCGTTCATCTCCTTGAATGCCCCGGCGTCCACGAAGTCGGTAATGGCCTTGATCTTATGGAAGCCCAAGTGCCCGACGAGGGTAAACAGGTAAATACACTCGACAGTAAACGCCTTTCCCTTCGGCGGTTCACCATGCAGAAGGAGCTTCAGGGAACCTGTTAGCGTTCGCTACACGACACCATGGCGAGGCGCCCACGTACATGAACCCAGGCCTTCCCGGGGGACTCCACAATGTCATAGATAGTGATCTGTCCAATACTATCTGTCACCTATGCGAGGGGACCGCGAAACGAGACGGATCACCTCAAGGTGCCTTCCTTCCAGTGTTTCGGACAGTCCTCTCAGAAATGCCAGGTCCTCTTCCTTCGTCCTCGAGGGTACGTGGAGGGATGAGGGGGCCGTCGACTGGACGAAATCATCCACGAAAAGTTTTTCAACCTCCTCGAGATTGAATACTTTGATGAGATCGAGGTATAGGAGGACTATCTTCAGTTGCGAAGAAGGTAACTTGGGAACTTCGTACGTGGCTTCCATTCTGTGTGTAAACTTGTGTGCGAGTGCTGGACAGACGTTGTAATCGCTTGGTGAGTAGCTGGGGTGTCGAAATTGGTCTCTTTATACCTGATCGCCAACACTACCCACGTGAGTCACCCTCGAGTGTGAGGTCCGTTTGTCTGACGTTTTGGTAAACTGCTCATCATGTGTGAATGAGAATAAGTTAGCTGAATCACCATGTAGCTAGGTCGGCGTTTTGAGAAGTCGCTTCCATATTTTGATGCAACCTTGCTCGCTCCGCAAATGAGACGCCACAGTGCAGCCTGAGGTTCTATTCATCACAGCCAATACTTGTGAAGTGATGCAAGACAGCGTTCTCTATCTGTCCCGCAACATCTCCGCAATGGTGGCTGACCAGTGTCATATGAATCTGATCAGGCTAGTGTCTCCACACCGCACGGTCTTCTTGTATTGACCCAACAGCACTTCATAACCAGTCCAGGTTGATGCCAAGGTCCACAAGGGTTGTTACTTGCGTTGAGTAATTGCTATAGAGCATAAAAGGTGACTTTGCCGAGTTTCTCCGGAAGGAGCATATACCTTGGGGAAATTTATTTTCTCCCTTTGATGAGAGCCAACCGCCGAGTGCATGAACAGAAGCACATCAAGCCGAACACGGAGGAGCCTCCCGTAAGCAGAGTCAAAATATAGCGTCGTCCATACATAGTGGTGTGATGCGTGATATACACGAATACATACGAACATTCGAAGTAGTACACCACTACTTAATGAAGCGTGACATAAATTTCCTGGGCAAGGAATAAGCCGCGAATGGAGGAGGATGACCCCATAAACTCACTTATGGAACTCTGTCCGAAGAAGGTCATTAACGAACTGACTCTGGGAGTTTTCCCTCTCGTTTACTGCCTGATTCTTGAAAATGAGGTCTAGACGGAAGTACGAGTGCTATCAAATCTTATCCATGTGTAAATTCCAGATGACACACCATCGTCCCAGCGCCGCTTCACGGCAAAAGTGCCAGGTGCCGTTGTGTTTATGCCTGGTGCATTGCCCAACGCGGCGGCAAGATTGAGTAAAGGGTTTGCAGTCGCTATTTGCGCCTCGCGCTCGGCCTCAGTAGCCGCAGCTTCTGCTTGCACGACACGAGCTTTTTCTGCTGCTCGCTCACGCTTTATTTTCTCGAGCTCACGAAGTAGCTCTGCGGTGTCATCCTCCTCGTCATCCCCGTCATCGTCATCGTCATCGTCATCGTCACCACCGGCATGGTCTTCGTCTCGCCCGTTCTGGTCTCCACTGTTTGTAGGTGTCAGCCAATAAGTACCACCAGAGAAACGCAACACGCCACGCACTTGGTATCCCCCTTCGGGCCGTCTACATCTTCATCCTCGTCGCTATCTGCATCCTTATCCATCTCTAGTGCTTCTTGTAGAACCTTTCTTCGCTTGCTTGCCTCCTCGTCCTCGATTGCTGCAGGCGCCAGTGGCTCGTCTTCCGCTGGTAACCCGGCGGCCTTGCGCTTCTTCGCACGCGCGTCGGCTTCTGCAGCAAGAAGCTCTACACGCAAATCACGCTTCTTAACCTCATCTACAGAAGTTTGGCCAGGCTGCCTGAGAGTTGGACGTAGGCTAAAATGAGTGTGTGTTGAGGAGAGATCACAACCGTTCGCACCGGAATTTGAGCTTAGTATGGGCGGCCATGTCGCGCACAGAGTACTGGCGCGACCCGCCTTTTACGTCCCTGGCTTGAGCTGGGTCCCATGTCGGTCTATGCGCTGTGGACATCTTATCGACAAGGGGTGTTGAGGACGAGGTGTCAAGAGAATGGCAAGGTCAGTTGTGCTGACTAATCAAAGTTAGGGAACGGAACGTGAACGTTGGCGCCAAGTCCCCGGCCAGTCCACACCAATTCCGTCACGGTAAACAACAAAAGAAATCACAGTACTGTATTTTTGTGAATCGATTTCACCCATATCTCAACGGGTGGACAAACCATATACTCATCGCTGCTATCGATATCTTGCTCACTATCTATGACTTCTTTCCTGGATGTCGCTCGTGTCCAGTTTCCCTCCCTGCGCTCAGGCTTTATATTTGCCGACAATGCAGGCGGTTCCCAATGCGCCGAGCTCGTCGCAGAACGCATTTTCGATTACCTTCTAAATACAAATGCACAAGTCGGTGCGGACTATTTCGCCTCTGCTGAAAGCGGGCGGCGCATTGCTATGGGACCAGTAGCTGCTGCCGAACTCTTTAACGCAGCGTCACCCGACGAGATTGCGTTTGGCTCGGGCACAACTATGAACCTCGAGAACCTCGCGCGGTCTCTGGAGAAAGACATTTTAGACAGGGAGGAGATTATAGTGACGAGTGAACATGAAGGTGTGTGGGTAACACCGTCGGCTTGCATCTTCTCTCTAGATTGATACTCCACGTGTTTGAGCAAACGTCGGACCTTGGAAGAGACTAGCTGCTCGGAAAGGCCTTATTTTAAAGTATTGGCGCCCGCGCATCACGGACCCATCTAATCCATACTCCCTCGCTCTCAACGTCGAGGATCTCCTTCCATTGGTCAGCTCTAAGACACGTATCGTCGCGTTCACAGCCTGTTCCAATATCCTCGGTTCAATCGTACCGGTCAAGGCCGTCGTTGCTGCTGCGCGATCCCGTGCGACAGAACTCGGCGTGAGGAAGATCGAGTTCTGCGTCGACTGTGTAGCCTACGCTCCACATCGCCGAATGGATGTGCAGCACTGGGACGTCGATTATGCTGTCTTCTCGTTCTATAAGGGTTCTCCTGACTTCTGCTCACTATGCCAAACTAACGAGAATCAGGTGTTCGGCCCACATATCTCAGCACTCTACGCTCGCACAGCCTCGGTGCGCTCGTCACTCACCGCGCTGACTCACCACTTTTTTCACTCCGATGATGTCGGTTCCAAGTTGCAACCGGACGGGTTGGGTTATGAACTAGTATACGGAGCCGCAGGCGTGCCCACATACCTGCGGAGCCTGACACCCGCGGGTACCCTCGAAGCCACATTCGAAGCTTCAGCTGCACATGAGTATACGCTCTCCGAACGCTTCCTCTCGTTCTTACGCGGATATGCACCGCGTGTACTTATCGTTGGTGACGCGTATGACCAAAACTCGCGCGCACCGACGATCAGCTTCGTCGTAAAGGGAATACACAGTCAAGATATAGTACGCGCGTGTGACGAGACGGGAACGGTGCGCCCTCATGTTTCTCATCCTTTTCCCTCTTTATTCATGATTGTGGATGATGAACGTTAGATAGGAATACGATATGGCCACTTTTATGCGTACACCCTCGTGAACGAGCTAGACCCAAAGATTGATATTGATGATGGTGTGGCACGAGTGTCGTTGGTGCATTATAATACGATGGAGGAAGTGGATCGTATTATAGACGCACTGAGAGTTGTTTTGGATGATGTGAAGCCTCCATTGTCACCGTGACTTCCTTGTCAGTATGTAATCAATCACAGAAATATGAGATGTGAGTATGTGTTAATTAACTTGTAAGCCATTAAGGTACATATTGAACAAATTAGCCGAGCTGCTGCTGCAGGAAACTTGAAGTAACACATCGTGCTGACCAACAGTCCTATGAAATACGTCACGACGGTCCTATCTCGGCCAAAATCTTCCCACGATTGCCTGGTACGTGTAACCGTGTTCATACCGATACAGGGTGCGTATTAACAAGTGTCTTGCCAGCACTCAGAACGGAAAATCTCGCTCTGGGCCAGATTGGTGCGCGTAAGAAGACCCATACTGAAGCATCTATTCGAGTCTGCCATAAAGCAATCAATTGCCAGCAAAAACTTACGTCTTGTCGTGTCCGAGTCGTGGTCTATTTCGTCTGACTCGGACTAGCGTCAAAGCTTAAGACTGACTCTAATTTAGAGTCCCCGCTGCAGTAAATGAATTTACATCCACTCGGCGATCTCAAGTTACTAGTACGCAGTACAGTCTCAGGCTGTAGTACACTCACAGTGGCATTGCACGTGACATCTGATGCCGACTCCCGGGCAGTCCGAGTCCAACTGCTTCTTCCGAGTCACTCCCGAAGCAAGCTATACGAGTCAGCCGGAGCATCGCTTTTGTCCTGATTATCAGGTCAAAAAATGGCCATTCATTCGTCTTGACAGAAAGTTACTACAGTAACCACAAGATGAACACCATCCTCAGGCTGCCCGGGTCTACCCGCATAGTATCCAGTTTTTACAGTTTGAGAGTCGCAGACATCCACGATGCGACGAGCTCTGTCTCCCCTTCAAACTTCCCGCGGCCTAAACGCCTCAATGACTCGAAGGCCCTTATGCCCGCCTCAGGGCAGAAAAGACACCGCAGGGTCTTTGGTATCTCAGCAATTGAGGCTACGGCCTCCGGATCTGATCGACGAGCGCTCTACACTCGCCTGTGGTGACCAGCCCACGCCCGAACTCCAGCGCGTTCTCGAGGTCAGCCAACCTGCCGGGTAGAAGAAGGCCTGGGCTCGAGGTGGTGGTGCGGTGCACGTGCGATGGCTGACAGGACGACGTCCGCGATCTGCACTGCAGGTACGTGCTCACGTTTCATCCATTACAGAGCCTAGGCAAGAACACGCACAATAGTCAAGCAGCGCAACCCCGAGGGTTCCTCTGTATTACTGTAGTCAAAACTGACTCCCCCCATAAGTTTTTCACGATTTTTGCTTCGCGTTTGCATGACGTCATACGGTGAAAATGCTGTTTAACAACACAAATAATTGGAACCTTGACGTCCTTTCCTCGCTTTGGTCCTCTTTCTTTCCGTCATTCCCTGGCACCGATACAACACGACGCTTCTCAAGGACTCGGAATTGCACCGGCAATTCATGAACTAGAGGCAAGAAACTTTGAGGACTTGACGTAGGCACTCGCATGTATCTCAATGATTTTTACCCTTTCTATCTGCTACAGTGCGCTCTCCCGGTATTCAAGTGCCTATTGTTCACCAAACGCGAAAACCTAATCCCGAGAAACCTGCGGTTTGACCTCGCCGCATAGCTCCTCTACAGAATACTCAGAATACACACAAGTACTTCATGGACGTCACAATAGCACTGGGACAATCGGCACGTGTCTTCGTCAGGCTGTGCCCAAAACACCATACAAGTGGACACGCAGTTAATGCCATGGTAGTGAGTAAAGGGTGTGACCTGTCACTATACAAGCGCCATGTACTAAGCAACTAGACAATTTCCTCTGGGCTAGAGCTGTCAGCGGCAGGTGGTTTGGGCTCACTTCAGTTCATTTTGTAATAACAGGATATCTGGCTAATAGCCCCTCTTTACAAGATGATGCCCATGCTAATATAGTAATAGGGTGAATGGGTCCTGATAATGATCTCACATGCAAACCCCCCATAGGTTAACCTTTAACGCAAATTTAACGCTTGGCTATGCGGATTGACAAGCACCGCCTACTGAGCCTATCAATTGCCCGATTAGGCTAGATCAGTGCTATTGTCGTATGAGCCCCAACTTGAAGGCCTAGTGTGCTAGCGCTTCCGTAATCTGATTGCTGCTATCGATATTTTATTCACTTTCTATGACTTCTCTCCCAGATATCGCCCGTGCCCAATTTCCCTCCCTGCGCTCAGGCTTCACGTTTGCTGACAATGCAGGGGGCTCCCAGTGCGCCGAGCTCGTCGCAAAACGCATTCTCGATTACCTTCTAAACACAAACGCACAACTTGGTGCGGACTATTCCGTCTCTGTTGAAAGCACGCGGCGAGTTGCTGCGGGACCAGTGGCCGCTGCAGAGCTCTTCAACGCAGCGTCGCCCGACGAAATTGTGTTTGGGTCGAGCACGACTATGAACCTCGAGAACCTTGCGCGGTCTCTGGAGGGAGACGTTTTGGATGAAGAGGAGATTATAGTGACCGGAGAGCACGAAGGTGTGCGGATGACGCATCATCACCGGCTTGCATGTTGCCTCTGGGATGACACTCCATGTTTTTAGCAAACGTCGGGTCGTGGACGGGACTAGCTTCTCGCAAAGGCCTCACCGTAAAGCACTGGCGCCCACGCATCACAGATCCATCTAACCCATATTCCCTCGCTCGCTGCGTTGAGGATCTCCTTCCGTTGATTACCACAAAGACACGCATCGTCGCGTTTCCAGCCTGCTCCAACATCCTCGGTTCTATCGTCCCAGTCAAGGCAGTCGTTGCTGCGGCGCGGTCCCGAGCGACCGAACTCGGCGTGAGGAAGATAGAATTCTGCGTCGACTGTGTGGCCTATGCTTCGTATCGCAGAATTGATGTGCAGGACTGGGACGTCGATTACGCTGCCATCTCGTTTTATAAGGTCGCTTCTAAGTTTTCTCAGCCCACATGCTGACCACCGGCCACTGGCAGGCATTCGGCCCACATGTTGCCGCACTCTATACTCGCGCGGCCTCACTGCGCTCGTCCGTTTCCGCACTGACACACCATTTCCTTGGTGCTGGTACTGTCGGCTACAAGTTGCATCCGGGTGGACCACGCTATGAGCTAGTGTACGGGGCAGCGGGCGTAGTCACATACCTGCGAGGCCTGACACCCGCGGGTACCCTCGACGCCACGTTCGCAGCCACAGCTGCATATGAGAGCACACTCTCCGAACGCTTGCTCTCATTCTTACGCGGGTATGCGCCGCGCGTGCGTATCGTTGGTGATGCACATAGCGGCAGCTCGCGCATACCGGCGATCAGCTTCGTTGTGCAAGGTATGCGAAGTCAAGATATCGCACGCGCATGTAACGAGACGGGCACCGTTCGTTCTAATGTACCTCATACCATCTCACCATTGCCCATGACCTTTGGTTAATGGCAGATCGGAATAAAAAACGGCCACTTTCACGCGTACACCCTCGTAGATGAACTAGACCCAAATATTGACGCCGATGATGGTGTAGTGCGAGTGTCGTTTATACATTATAACACGACAGAGGAGGTGGATCGCATTATTGACGTACTGAGAGGCGTTCTAGCATAACATGAAGCCGCTAACCACGGTCGACCTGACTTCCTTGTCCGTATGTAATCGACAATGGAAGTATGGGACGTGGGTGTGTATCAATTAATTTGTAGGCCTCTAAGGCACATGGATAAACCGACCGAGCTGCTGTGAGAGAGACAGTACTGGTATTGTTGATATCAGTCGAAAGGCAGCGTAGTGGAACAGCTAAGAGGGAAGCTCCTCGATTAATCCCTGACCTGCTTGTCCGAAACGTATCCTATCTCGGCCTCCTACGCGGACGGCTGCTGTCAAAGCAACATGCTGTCCCTCACCAGAGTTGCCTCCGAGTCTGAGTCATCCAGAGTCATCCATCTCAATCTTCGTTTGCAGAGAAACCGCTGAGCCTGTCATTGTCACCTCACCCATCTTCTCGACTTAAACACCTCAGTGACCCACAGAGCCTCATGTACGCATCCAGGCAGAACGAACACCGTCGTTAGTGGCGTCGCACTATTCGGGAGCGGTTCGGGGTCAGGTTCAGGTCAACAGATGTTGCTTACATCATCGTTTGTACAGTTACATATCTC
>QLOZ01000684.1:0-17895 GCA_003314065.1 Lactarius sp. MG50
AAACATTTTAAGAAGAAATTGTCTAAGCAGGTTTAAGAGGCCTTGCATTTTGCTGATGGCCCTTCGGCCCAGTCATTGAATGGTTCAGAGTATTGGATGCGGCCAATCTCCGATGTTAAAATGTAGTCATCTTGGTGACTCTAAATCAAAACAGGTGCCATCATGCCTCGTTGTCCCGCTCACCAGATGGATTCTGCACATTGTGGGCTGCCGTAGACTCAGATGTTGTTGTATGAGAGTGGCTGGCGTTTTTGAGTCAGTCGCCTGTGATTTACCAGATACGTAGGACTGACCTGGGGTTCGGCAGTTGACTATTTCGTGAAAATAGTGAATTTGGTGAAAATACGAATGGATCAGAAGATGGGTTCTGGGCATCTTTGGTGATATCTACGATATCAGAAACACTGGGTCGAACTTTGGCGTTGGAGGCCCACGAGCGCTCAATAAGCAACCATATTTCTTCCGTCAAACCTACTTCAGCGGCAGTCGAATGATCTGGACGTTCGGGTCGTTCTTCTTCTCGCACCACAAGATCGTAGAGAAGACTCTCATCAGTGGCCCCAAATGGAACCAAACCAGTAAAAACCTGGAGGGCTGCAGTCAAGCCACGACCGCATGCAGCACACATCAATGCAACGCGCCTCGTATGCTGTCATAGCCCATGCATAAATGTCAACAGGTGCGGCGAGGTGTCGGCCCTTCATCCTTTCCGGAGACATCCACCGTTTTGTCCCAGTGGTGAGCACATTTGTGGAACGGGAGCTAACATCTACCTTGATCATGGAGAGTCCGAAGTCCGCGATAACGGCACTCTCATCTGCCTTGATAAGCACATTAGTCTATATGTCAATGAGTATCGATAAAGGATTCAGATAAGTAGCACAACGAACAGCTTTCAAATCTCCGTGTATAATCCCGCGTGCATGTAGGTACGCAAGACCGAGTGAGGCTTGGTGGATCTGCTCGTCAAAAAAACGACTCAGTTTCATATACATTCTTAAGAGCAGCACATATTACTAGAGTCACACGATTTGCGGTCGGTTTGACGTTAAGAAAGTCGAGGGCATTTCCGTTTATCATCAGCTCCATGACAAGAAAGGGAGGATCTTCATCCACTCCCGCGCCGAGAAATTCTATGGCGGAAGCTGAACACGGCCAAGACACGATGAAAAATAGCTCTTACGAAGGATGTGAGGATGCCGCAGTCGTTCCCAAACCTGTTTATGCGTTCAATGTGGTGTGAATACTTAAAACTCTTACTCACCTTAACCTCATTCAGCAGCATCTAGTATGTGTCAGATTAAATGTATTCACAAATCCCAAACTTCTTGCCTTCGAAGAAGTGGTGGGAGAAAGTTCTTTGAGAGCCACAGCAGCCCCGAGGAACATGGCTTTGTAGACATTGGAGAACCCCCCGCTGCCGATCTCATGCTTCTTTTCGACTTCGAACGAGGATATGGTCCACGGTTGAATATTTATGACACGGCCACTTCGGCGTTGTAACAAAGTGATGCTATGTTGGAGAAATTGACGTTCAGTCGAGTGATCAGCGTCTTTATTCATTTTAACCATGCCCTTGAAATTGCGGGAAAAATCTCAGAACATGCAGGCAGAAAGTAAGAGAACATGTACATGCCCTTTGCATTGCAGTGATTGCGGCCAGGAGCGATGACTGCTGCACATCGAGCTTTCCAAACAATTCTCTAAACAACTTCTCTTGGCTATCCTTCAGGTCGCCAAGTAACAACCCAAATGCTTCCGTGTCGCGACGGCGTGCATCATCAAATTCGGATTGCCACAGCTTATTATCGATCTCACACGATAACTAGTAGGAATGAATCATTGATTGCAAAGGATAAGGAAGGAACATCCCACATTGAATGAATTGTAAAGATGTAAGAGACGCCGATGATACGTTGAGATTGACGTTGCAACCTCATCTCCCTGGAGAAACCGCCGGAGGAAAGCTTTACTAGCTTGCTCTTGTGCAAATCCCTGTATCTCGTCGATAAGACTGGCAAGACACAGAATGTGGTTCGAGCTCGGTCTGCGAATATCAAACGAATCGATACCTACTTTCTCAGCGATCCGAGCTCTTCGCTGATGGAGCCAACAAGGTTGGGTCGATCCTGCAATTTACGATCCAGAGCAAGTATGAATTCAGCAATCGATCCTGTCAGGACTTCGAGTTGGGCGCGGCTGTCGTGAACCTGAATTCGTTGTGAAATGAGGGTTGCATGTATGCACTAGGTACAAATTGAACCTTTTGGACTGCGTCCCACAGGGCTTTGAATCCTTTCCATGCTAATCCTAGGCAAGGAACGGGTACGAGACTAAGGGCGTTTGATACAGAGTCAAGAAGGCGTATCACGGTATTGGCAGTATTTTTCATGTTGAAACGAAGAAGTGGTGATGGAGAATCGATGGAGAATCGATGGGCACAAAGCCTCATGCATGGCCCGGCCCGAGCCGAGCCAGGCCCAAATAGGCCGGGCCAGGCCAAGCCAAAATGCTGGCTTCATGACATCTGGAAAACCCTACATCGTAAATTTTACCTAAGTGAACCAGATGACACCAAAAACATGAATGAGGTAGAAAACTGCTATATTTTGCTCATAATAGCCTCACTTGGAACATCACCGTTAGTTGTTGTAGTATTTTTCATGTTTTTTGGTCATCTTAGACTCATCTAGTGTAGATCAAAGGCAGCGGCGCCCTCGGAGAACAATAATGACCTCATTCTTCTTCCCGTCATTTCAGCCCATTTCAACCACCCTAAGTTTGTCACATTCAAAAGCACCATCCTTACCCTCAACTACACGAGGGAGTCAATAGAATTAACCGCATCTAGTTCCCTCCCTACATGGACAAACTATCCTTCCCATGCCTTTGATTGTGATCTGGGAAGCGATGCTGAGCTTTCAAAGTTGTCTATCGATCGGCACGCGATTCCACTTTGACCACTTGCTGAACACGCTGGAGCGGGTGTGCACTATGCTACCCATCGCAGAAATTGAATTTCTCTCCATATCCGCCTCCAACATTCTTTATTCCATGAACTGGGGGGGACTGTTTCAACACTGTGAGAAGATCACCACAATCAAAGCCTGCGGATGTGGGACAACTACTCTCCTACAGATGCTCACTCCTCCGAGACCTAGCTGTATGACATCTGGTAGAAAGGGGAAGAAGAGAGGCGATGGTGGAGATGCCAGGGCACAGGGGACTGATAGTACTGCCACAGATGTGTCTCCCGTCTTCCCAAAGCTGACAACCCTCCTCTTGAGGGAGCTGAACTTCTCTCAGGAGGTCCTTGGTTGTGGTAACTTGTGGGACATTCTCATTAACGCTCTGCGACAGCGAACGTTGCACAATGTGCCCCTGAAGAAGCTGAGCATTGATAGTATCAGCGCCAATCGCGCAAGTGTGTTGGAGAAACTTGTCCAGGAATTCCACAGCGGCGAAGCCAGACGCTTTCAGTTCGGTGACTTCGACTCGGGCCAATTCGATTATGATGGGGAGAACGATTTGGACCGATTCGATTATGATGGGGAGACCGATTCAGACCGATTCGATTATTATGACAGGGATCACGATTCGGATTATTCCTACTAGTACACTCCATTGGACTACGTTCTCTGAGGAAAATCTTTCTGTGCGATTGAAGCTCATGATACCTTTTGTATGTCTGTTTTTGATATCCTCAGCACATAGTGCAAATATCCGGTACACTGGTCCTTCTAGCCTCTAGTCCTTCTAGCCTGTCCCGTGTCACTCATAACCGATCATAGCCAGTATCTTGCGATCCGTCCCATGGACAACGGGTGTGCAGGCCCCCGTTAGAATGTTATGCAGCCAGGTTTTTCCCCTAGAGGTGCTCTAGGAACATCTATGTTGAACCTACTCTGTAGCAAGAAACAATGGCGGAGAGTTTAGGCTGTTCAGTGCGGCGTCGACCGATTCGCATGTAGAATCCGAGTCGACGCGTGCCCGCTTGAAAGTCTCTGTTCTCTTCCCTTCGCAGCGACATCTACTCCGAGTCTTTCAGCTCAAGTCATTGTGGTGTCGTACCCTTTTGTCGAAAATTCTTGTTACTCGCTAATCCGGCACTGGGCTGGCGCTGGGTCAAAGTCGTGGCACTCGAAGATGACTAGAGATGGTGTTGTGCCCTGCTGCTGGCTGTCTATCACTGACGAGTGGAAGAACGGAACAGCAGCACCGTGACAAACGACTGCCAGTGCGTGAACGTACAACAAAGAATGACAACTGCCAGTGCGAGTCAGGTGGGAATGCCCACCGTCTCGGACCTCAGACACTCCTCAGCTCCTAGTAAAGTCAAAACTCGGTTTGTAAGGAATTGATGTGAGCTGACGACTCAACCATCATCAAAGGCAAAGTGCGTCTGTCCAGAATTGAAGAATTGCCACCGCGACCATTACCTTTCCGAAATCCACCCTGCTCCCTTTGAGCGCCTTTCAGCCCAAGGTTGCCCCCGCTCTCATGTCTATGTAGCGCGCACGTAGACACGCTAGTAAGTGAGAGGAAAAATCAGAAGAGGGAGGACGAGAGCGGGGAGAAGGTACAACCCCCAGGGCAAGAGAGACCAAGCCGCGTCGACTGACGAGGTGCAAGTGTCCGGAGAGCAGAGGCAAGACAAGTCTGGTCGCGGAGGCTTCAAGGCGTGTGACTGCACGGCGGCTCGGTTTTCGGCGTGGGGAGGTCTGTCGAGGAGAGTGCGAGCAGAAGAGACTTAAGAGGGACTTCACACGAAAGATTTCTAGAAGAAATACTCCTGTTCTGAGCTGGCCTTCCAGGAGACCTTTGGGAGGTTTATATACAGGTGAGCGCCTTCCTAATCTACTCGGACACTATGCTAGCATGTAATCTTTCCATCGGCGAAGAGAAGTAAACATTTTTAGAATGGAACGGAATAGTGAAAGTCGAGGACGTCCGAACCGCAACTAAAGGAGCGGTGAGATCAATAACTGAATGGTTGCCAGTCAACCATATTTCAAGGAGAGAGGTACGGAGAGCTAACGACCGGTGTCTGTCATGTGTTGAAGAGTTAGAACAAAATCAGAATAAATGGAACATTAGAAACTGTAGTAGTGACAAGGCAGTGCCAGAGGGCGAATGGACCGTATAAGGTAGATCGAGACTTGGAATTAAAACAATAAACAGGGGACGAGAAAGGGTGTTAGTAGGGAAGTGCGTCCGATGTCGGCCGAGCTAGGGAGGGTCCAGGCAGGGGTTCAGGAGGGGAGGAGATTGGCGCGTTGACAATGTGACGAGGAAAGCAAGCAGATAAGTTGGCTCGGATCGGTGTCGCGGGCGCTCCGAGGGGCTTGTTCCGAGAGCGACGGGCGCACATCTTCCCGGGGAACCTGATAAAGAACTTAGATGAGCCTCGGGACTCGGAAAATGTCATCTGATGTGATCTCCAATCATCGAGAGGGAGCAGCTCCATGTGTGGTGAAAAAGGAGAGTGGTCGGACTGATCGGTCATGTCACGCGTGACACTACTTTGTGACAGGGCCTCAGGCTCAAAGTCGCGACTTAGAACTTTTCAACACGACTCATCAGGCCATGTTCACCCCTCGTGATCCCTTCGCAATCCTGAGTCAACTTCTGTCCAAGACTACTCCCTGCACAACGACGATCAGCATGCCGCCATGTCGCCAACACCCCCCTCGCTCGCAAACGTGAGGTCTTATGACGAGGTTTCACTGCCACATCCCACCCCCTCGTTCGCAAATGCGAGTTGGGGGTGGTTCCACTTTTTTCTTTGGTCGAGACAGTGGCCACGTAGCCGCCCTCATCACCGTCACCGTCACCACCCCCTCTCGCTCGCAAACGCGATTGGGGGTGGTTTTTTCTTTGCTCGACACAGCCGCCACGTCATGGCCACCCCCACCCACCGCTCCCTCGCTCACAAGTGCGAGGTGGGGGCTCTGCCTGCAACACGACTGCGGCTACCCTGTCACAACCACATCTTTTTTTAAATATTATCTCTTGTTCCCACTGGCTAACAACTGCTCTCACAGGTACATGGAACGACGTGAACAACTGCGCACCCCCCTTCTCACCCTCGATCACACGCGACGCCAACTGGTTGACACCCTGCAGCCTCCTCAACGCCAAGTCCTGCCCGTGGGGGATGACCGCGTGTTAACCACGGAAGAGAACGCGCACGGGCTCATTCTCGGACGTGTATCGTCGCCGCCCTCAGTGGCTATGCGGTAAGCCTCCCTCCCTTCCCCTTCCTTCTTTCCATCTGCTGCCCACCACGCTGACGACAACAATTTGCAGCTCGATGGCAGTTGTGAGCTCGCGCTCGTGCGCAGTCCACACGTGCCCCGTGAGCGGCAGCTCCATCGCGTGCGACTTTTCCCACTGCCCGCGCGAGCCGCTCACACCGCCCGTGACCGTGCCGACGTTCACCTCCGGCTGGTCGAATTTCACGCTCGGCGCTGGACGCCGCGTCAGGACCAACACGTCCTTCCCGTCATGATGCGCATACCCGCCTTGCCCTGCGCATGCCCGCCTCGCTCTACGCACCCCGCCTCACCCCGCGCACGCCCCCTCGTTCCACGCAACGCACACCCCATGCACACCCCCTCGCCCCTTGCCCCGCGCCTGCCCGCCTCACCCCACGCAAGCTCGCATCGATCGCGCACGCCCGCCTCGACCGCGCACGCCCGCCTCGACCTCGCACGCCTGCCTTGACCGCGCACGCCCACCTCGACCTCGCACGCCTGCCTCGACCGCGCACGCCCGCCTCGCCTCGCGCCGGCCCGTGCACGATCAGTCCGCGCTTGCCCGCATCGTCCCGCGTGAGCTGCGCTGTGGATGACTGACTGGTGTGCCACCCTCCACCAGTTCTTTACTTGTAAATCCAGTTTTGTATTATGCTTTCCTTTTAGTTACACCTGTATCCATTAATAGTTATGCTTCAAATGAGAATTTTGATTTACTTATAGTTGGGATGAGTAAAGATGGAAGTGAAACATAGCCCTAGAGTTGACAAAATTGCCAAGAATAGTGCAAATTTAGAGAAAAATATTTTATATTTATGGAGAGATATGTCAAATTTGAGGAAATATGCTCAAATTAGAGATAAACTGAGAGCTGGGAAAATCAGCAAAATTTGGGAAATTAGAGGTTTTTCCAGATGGCCCCCGCCCGCCCTCAAGGCGAACTGCTCGCCCAGGACTGGGTCCACTCTGTCCGCACTAGCTCACCCATCTCGCTCGTGCTGACTACGCCAGCGAGAAGCTGTTCCGGCGCGTCGCCCAGCAGACGCAGCATCCGCAGCGACGGCGCGTCCCGCGACCGTGCTCGCCGTGCTCCGTGACGGGCGCGAGAGCCTCACCCAGTCCCAGGCTGCTGCTTCGGCTGCGCTGCGCTGCGCCGCCCGCTCCCCCGTCATTCCCGCCACCCGTGCTACTGCCGCTTCCCAGGCGCGTGGACGCGGATACCGCGGGCGGTGGTGGTGGCAGAGGGCGCGACTTGCCCCGCGCGCGTATGGTGTCGCGGACGCGCTCGCCGAGTTTGGATGGCATGTGCGGCCGGTGTATGCTATTGCTTCGGCTCGACGGTTGGCTCGCGCTCGCCAGGCTGGCGCTGGTGGGATCGTTGAACGACACCATCTTCGCGCGCGTCGGGGGGCGCGAGGACGCCGTGGAGGATGTTGCGCGTGATGGGGAGCGAATGCCGCCGCTGACGAACGTGTTCGAACGGAGGCTCGAAAGTTCGCGCGAGCCAACCAACTCGATCGTCGGCATGCGCTTGATGACCCCGCCGAGTATAGCGATAGGCTCCTCGGAGGGTACCTCGCGCCCGAACTCGTCAATTGTCATGTAGGGCATGTGCGTGTCAAGGATATGGTGCAGGGGGGGGGCGTGAGCGGTTCAGCGTTGTTCTCCAAGTTCCTAGACTCCTCGAGGTCATGGGATACCGCATGTCTTGCGAGCTCTCGCCAGTACACATGTCCCGTGAACTTTTGGTACGCCTCAGTACATTGTTGGGGAGGTGCCAGACTCGGCCGATCTGGGGTTCGAATCGTCTTCGGACAACGTAGAACTGTCAGCTGAATCAAGTCCAGCATACTCTTGTTCATGATGCTGCCGAGTTTGATCGCGAGTCTTGCTGAACTCGGGTATGACTTCCATCCAACTGCTGGATAACGAACGTTGTGGGACGCTTGAAGATCCCCCGCCTCTCTGGGAGAAAGGGTGTAGAACAGGAGAGGGCGGGAGGGCACATCACTTTGTGCTATCTGAGTTATCCCAATATTATCCGATCTCTGGACGTCCTCCGAGTCGGCACGATAACGAATTAGCCACGGTGGCGCACGATAAGTTCTCGAGGTAACATGGTAGGCGGTCTGCAAGGCTCAAAGATGAGAATATGGAATCACTCTGTTTGCATATCACGCACAAGGACAGCAGCTGTCAACGCTAACCGGATGATGGTAGCGGTAATCCAAACTACCTAAGCAGGCGAGGTAGTGGTGCATTGCCCACCCACTCCGACTCAAACAACGTCGAGGTCCCAGTGACACCGGCCATGTAGGCTCAAGTCAGACCCGGTATTCCTCCAGACGAAAACGAGGGCCAAATTGGCGACTGCTGATGCAAAAAGGAGGAACGAGGCCAAAAACTGTAGTGCATGGCGTAGAGGTTTTCCCGGGGACTGTAAGTGAGGACGGTCGTCTGTAAGATGGTACAAGAATACACGCGACAGGGCGAGAAATGCCGCAACAAAGATAGAGAGGAGCGAGGAGATTGCAAGGGGGAGTGCTACCCATCGGCGGGTATTGTCCACATAGACACCATAGGCAATGATGTACCGGTTCCGGCAACAACAACGGAGGTGGTACAATAGTGAGTCAATAATCAGCTAGGGGAAATACGGTGCACCACCAGCCAATTCCGGGCGTGAAGGAGAAAAAAATACCAGGACAGGGGCCACACGATGAGGGAGTCACGGGACAAGTGGTACGGAGAACGCGAAAAAAGTTAGGGCCCGCTCGGCTGCAACAGTTAGTTCCGAAAAATCCCTATATTTAGAAATTTTCAGTTGCAAACTCGCGATTTGTCAACTTCAACTGACGTTGCTGCTCGGTACAACGTCAGTTAGATCTCAACTGTGACACGCCTTGTCACTCTTTCGGTATCAGTATAGTGGGTTCCGGTCACGTCCTAAAAATGGTAATTGCGCTCGCTAATTTAGATGCCTGTCGTGACGAATGCGTTCGCTCTCATTTCAATCTCAGAACTTCGTATTTTTAGTCATCAATATCCGTATAGAGTTCCATTTTAAAAACTTCGCTTACTAAAGCACAGGTGTAATATAACACCGAAAATTGCAGGTGCGTTCCTGACGGGGGCAGGGCTCGGGTGTGCCGCAGCTTCGGTACCGCACCCAGGTACTAACCTTCACCCTGCCCCGGAGGCGGGGGTGGGTGGGTTTGCTGCGCGCCGGAGCAGCGGGCACCTCTGGGGAAATGGAGCGAAAGGGGAGGGAGGAATAAGCCGCGTTTTCGCGAGTGGAAGTGGAAGCGGCGCGTCCGGGGGCGCAGAACGCGCGCACCAGGTCGTGGCGGAACCCACCTGACATTGTGGGAGCGCGCGTCGGGGGTCGCCGCCATCGCTAGGGTCCGGGCGTGTGCGGGGCTATGTGGCGTCTTTAAAAAAGAACTCTATATGGGCATTGATGACTAAAAATACGAAAGTTCTGAGATTGAAATGAGAGCTAACTTCGTCACGACGAGCGTCTAAATTAATGCAGTTACCATTTTTAGGACATGACTGAGTGACACAGAAATGTGACTAGCGTGACCACACGTTACCGCAATAGTTGGCTCGTTTGGGATCAACTCGTCAGTTGCCAACTGTTGCAGCCGAGCGGGCCCTTAGGGAACTGCCATGTAAGGCAAGAGACAACCACATATAGCAACTGTCAGGCTCTGTTTGAATACAGTAACTGCTTTCGTTCGTTATCGATCTTGATACGTAACAAGGCGTGCACTGCACATTACCCTCACCCTACCCTCTACCAACACAACCCGCCATCTGGTTTACCTCGACCCGCGATATGAGTGGCCCTTCAGACTCTGTTTTTCAAGCAATTTTTCAGGCTGCATGCAAGGAATACGAAATCCGCACAGGAGCAAACCTCATCGAACATCCTCTCGCCATACAACTCCAGACATGCAACTCATTTGAGTCCCTCATTTCCCTCCTTCAGGGACAGGCACGGGCCTTCCATGAATTTCGACTGAGCGATAGCAAGGTGATCATATCGCTCAATCATCCCTACATGTCATTTTGATATTCAAGTCTGTCAGTCGGTCATGGACGGTGGTGGGAGCTTCGATGAACTCGTCAACTTGTTCGAGTCCATCACGGTGTTCCTCCACCGACTTGATATCTATATCAAGATCCCTCCTACGGCAGCAATGACAGAGATAGTGGTGAACATGATGGTCGAGCTGCTCTTCACACTTGCTCTAGCGGCCAAACAAATCAGGCAGGGACAACAGCGTGAGTACGTTCTCTCTCATACAATACTGGACCAACGCGGCGCCTGCAGCAGAGAAAACTGGACGAAATCTTGTAGGAGATAATGAGATTAACCAGGTGCTGCAGAGGCTAGACAGGGTGACGCAGAATGAAGCTCGGACGACAGCAGCGCAAACCCTCCAGGTCGTCTACGGTCTTGTCCAAAATATGAAGCTTGTTATGGATGGTAACCAAATCCCACTGTGTTTCACATTCAGTCCCCTGACGTCCCCATCAGACTGCAAGGCAGCTGCAGACAGTGTCCGGGAGACCCTAAGTATGTTAAACTAGAGGGAATCAGTTATCAGCGGGATATCTGACTGTTCTGACGGGGAACTAGTGATCACGCAACAAATTGCGATTGATAAGAATAATTCAAAACGTCGGTAATTCCTAGTGTCGCCAATGCTGACTAGTAATGTTGAGTCTGTACGACAGGTGAACAGTTCCAGCAAGACATTCAAAGATGGCTATCTCCTCCAGATCCGTGGGAAAATCAAGGGAAGGCATTCAAAGCTCATCATAGCGGATCCGCGGCATGGTTCATCCAAGGTGACACCTTCGCGGAATGGAAAGCATCCGGTTCCTTGTTATGGGTTCATGGGAAACGTTTGTGTCTCTCACTTTTATTCTCTCATTCTGTGCGAGAGACTGATGATCTCAATTTCGTAGCTGGCTCAGGGAAAACAATCCTTTCGTACGTCAGCTTTCCAATATTTTCCGCCGCGGAAACTGATTTGCCAAAAAGTTCTGCGATGATCGAGGACATCAACCGCATTCACAAGGCTGGATTGGCGTCTCTCGCTTTCTTCTATTTTGACTATAGGGACGACAAAAAGAAGGATCTCCGCAGCTTGCTCTCATCCCTGCTCTTCCAGCTTTATTATCAATCCGACTCTTATTCCAAGATATTTTCCGATTTCTATTCGGCACACCGTCGCGGTTCGCAATATCCAAGTGACGCCGCACTTATACAATGTCTTAAGGACATGCTGAACTGCCCAGGACAAACCCCAGTCTACATTATCATGGATGGCGTTGACGAATGTCCGAAATCATCTAGCACGTTGTACCCTCGTGAAGAGGTCCTGATTCTTGTGGAAGAACTTGTTGGATTAGGGGTTTCAAATCTTCGTATTTGCATCACTTCTCGTCCCGAAATCGACATCAAAATTATCATTCATCCTTTGACATCTCATTCCATCTCCCTCCACGAGGAGAGAGGACAAATTCAAGACATTGTCGACTATGTGAGATCGATTGTCAACTCGGATGTGGGTATGCGAAGATGGAGAGTGGAGGACAAGGAACTAGTCATCGAGGCATTTTCGGAAAAAGCAGACGGGATGTAAGGGGTTTATACCGCGGATGCTAGGTGATGATCGCTCATCTCTGTAATACAGGTTCCGATTGGTTGCAAGTCAATTGCATCTCCTCCGCGGATGCCTTCCACTACATATTCCGCGAGTTCTGGATGAATTTCCGGCGACACTCGATTGGACGTATGAGCGCGCGCTACAAGATATCCCTGACACGATGTGGGAATCTTCCCACGTTCTCTTGCAATGCGTTCTGGTGTCTTCTCGCCCTCTTCTCGTTGAGGAACTTGCAGAGTTTCTCGCGTTGAATTTCAAATCAGGGTTCCTTCCCAAGTTCCAGGCGAGTTGTCGCCCGGAAGTGCCAGAAGATACGTTGCTGTCTGCTTGCCCTGGGTTGCTCACCGTCGTCGAGGAAGGTCGTTCGAGGGTCGTTCAATTTTCTCACTCGTCAGTGAAGGAGTTCTTGACATCCAACCGTCTCGCCACTGCAGGAGATAGAAGCTCCCGTTTTCACGTTGATATAACACGTGCGCATACTATGGTCGCGGAATCTTGTCTGAGTGTCCTGCTCTCGATGGATGGCGAAGCCAGCAGGGATAACTTCAGGGACTTCCCTCTCGCTGCCTATGCTACCAAGCATTGGTTTGACCACGTCAAGTTCGGCAATGCGTTGCGACATATCCAAGAGGGTGTCAAATTGCTCCTTGACCCGAGCAGACCACATTTTACGATCTGGATCTCAATGTATGATCCAGATGGGTGTCCTCCACCACATCCACACCCTAAAAGCTCCTCACAAACCGCAAGGGCTCCCTTGCATTATGCGGCAACGTATAACCTCCTTGACGTAACCGATTTCCTTGCCAGCGTACCTTGGCAGGACATAAATGCGGTTGGCAACTCCCACAAAGAAACGCCGTTGATGACAGCATCTGAATTGGGACATGTCGAAATTGTAAGGGTTTTACTCGCACGTGGCGCGAATGCGATTTCCCGGGACCGCAACGAGTGGACTGCGTTGCACTGGGCGTCACAAGAAGGACATCTCGAAGTTATTCGGCTCCTTCTTGAACATGGCGTAGATGCGAATGCCCGGGATCAGAGTAAGCAGACTCCATTGCATTTAGCGTTGGAAGAAGGACGTCTCGAAGTTGCTCGACTCCTTCTTGAGCGCGGCGCAGATGGGAATACCCTGGATAACAATGGCCAGACACCATTGCATATAGCATCGCGAGAAGGACGTCTCGAAAATGCTCAGCTTCTTCTCGAGCAGTGCGCAGATGCGAATGCCCGGGACCGGAGCGGGCGGACTCCATTGCATTGTGCATCGAAAGAAGGACGTCTCGAAGTCGCTCAGCTCCTTCTTGGACATGGCGTAGATGCGAATGCCCGGGATCACAGCAAGCTGGCTCCATTGCATTTGGCGTTGGAAGAAGGATGTCTCGATGTTGCTCGGCTCCTTCTTGAGCGCGGTGCAGATGGGAATACCCTGGATAATAGTGGCCAGACACCACTGCACATAGCATCGCGAGAAGGACGTCTCGAAAATGTTCAGCTTCTTCTCAAACAGTGCGCAGATGCCAATGCCCGGGACCGGAGCGGGCGGACTCCATTGCATTGTGCGTCGAAAGAAGGACGTCTAGAAGTCGCTCAGCTCCTTCTTGAACATGGCGTAGATGCGAATGCCCGGGATCACAGCAAACAGGCTCCATTGCATTTGGCGTCGGAAGAAGGATGTCTCGAAGTTGCTCGGCTCCTTCTTGAGCGCGGCACAGATGGGAATACCCTGGATAATAGTGGCCAGACACCATTGCATATAGCATTGCGAGAAGGACGTCTCGAAAATGCTCAGCTTCTTCTCGAGCAGCTCGCAGACGCGAATGCCCGGGACCGGAACGGGCGAACTCCATTGCATGTTGCATCGCAGGAGGGCCGTGTTGAAACGGCTCAGCTCCTTCTTGAGCGCGGCGCAGCTGTGGATGCCCGGGATGGGAGTAAGCGGACTCCTTTGCATTATGCGTCGCAAGAAGGACGTCTCGAAGTCGCTCAGCTCCTTCTCGACCGCGGCGCAAGTGTGAATGCCTGGGACTATCACGACTACTCTCCAATTAATATGGCATCGCAAAGAGACCATGTCGAAGTGGTTCAGCTCCTTAGCGAATGTGGCGGGAAGAAATATAGGTACCAATGAGCGGACATCGCATTTGGCACCTGGGGAGAATATGTTATGCAGTCCTTACTCGTGCTCCGGCACGATCACGGTCAATGCGTCGTGTAACGATGTGGACTCCATTCTGTGAAGCATTAATAAGTGGACACTTACGATACGATGCAGTTACTGTTGTAGCACAGATCCGGGAAATATTGAGTGTAACCATTACATACAGGTTCTGAGTTCCTACAGCATTGAGCTTCGTCTCTGATGTCGACATCATCGTTGTTCTGGATGGGTGATAACTTAAAGTTTCCTGTCGAACACCCCCAAGGTAAAAGAGGATCTTTCTTCGTTCCACCATCTGTTTACAGCCACAGAAGTATTGCTACTGGTCGCCGCTATGTCACTAGATGGGTCATCGTTATTGTGAAGAACGGCCAAGAGCATCAACGCTGCACACTACACATTTCATCATCTCCTAAATCAGCAGTGACTTGAGAACTTCCATTGTAATTTCTGGGACTAAACCCGAATGGGAAGCAAGCAAGTGATGGATGAGAGATGAAGCTATGGCAAGCAGGGAACGCCCAAGAGTGACATCAGCTACAAGGCAGGAAGAAGCCCACTTAAATAGACGTAAGATATGGGATCTGTAGGGTCGGGCATGAGTTAATTCTCGCTATACGCTATACGGTATGAGACTTCCCAGTCGGATGAAAAACCAAAAAGCACCGCTTTGGGGACCGCCGTGTCCCGGCGGACCCAGCGTCTCGTCTCGTCTCGTCGCGTGTTACAGTAGCGGTTCTTCATAATCATCTCGTCCTGTTCTCGTCTCGACACACCGTTACTCCCGCTGCCGGTGTCACCGCTGCCACTACCGCCACCCGTGGAGCCCGTGGCAGCGCTGAAATATGCCGTGGAAGAGACAGAAGGCGAACTGCTCGCCCAGGACTGGGTCCACTCTGTCCGCACTAGCTCACCCATCTCGCTCGTGCTGACCACGCCAGCGAGAAGCTGTTCCGGCGCGTCGCCCAGCCGACGCAGCATCCGCAGCGGCGGCGCGTCCACGCGACCGTGCTCGCCGTGCTCCGTGACGGGCGCGAGAGCCTCGCCCGGTCTGAGGCTGCTGCTTCGGCTGCACTGCGCCGCGCCGCCCATAGGTTCCCCGCCATTTCCGCTACCCACACTATTGCCGCTTCCCGGGCGCGCGGACGCGGATACCGCGGGTGGTGGTGGTGGCAGAGGGCGCGACTGGCCCCGCGCGCGTATGATGTTGCGGACGAGTTCGCCCAGTTCGGACGGCATGCGCGGCCGGTGTATGCTATTGCTCCGGCTTGATGGTTGGCTTGCGCTCGCCAGGCTTGCGCTGGCGGCATCGTTGAACGACACCATCGCCGTGCGCGTCGGGGGGCACGATGGAGGATGTTGCGCGTGATGGGGAGCGAATGCCGCCGCTAACGAGCGTGATGGGACGGAGGCTCGAAAGTTCGCGCGAGCCAACCGACTCGATCGTCAGCATGCGCTTGATGACCCCGTCGAGTATAGCGATAGGCTCCACGGAGGGTACCTCGCACCCAAAAGTGCGTGTCAAAGATATGGTGCAGGGGGGGGCATGAGCGGTTCAGAGTTGCTCTCCAAGTTCCTGGACTCCTCGAGCTCAATGGATACCTGATCAACGAGAGCGCAGAACCGGTCAGCGAATCCTTCTAACTCCCTCTCCTCGACGTCGGACAGGAGTGCCGCATGTCTTGCGAGCTCTCGCCGGTACGCATGTCCCGTGAACCTTTGGTACGCCTTAGTGACATTGTTGGGGAAGTGTCAGACTCGGCCGATCTGGGGTTCGAATCGTCTTCAGACAATGTAGAACTGTCGGCTGAATCAAGTCCAGTATACTCTTGTTCATCATGCTACTGAGTTTGATCGCGAGTCTCGCTGAACTCGGATATGACTTTCATCCGACTGCTAGATAACGAACGTTGTGGGACGCTTAAAGATCCCCCGCCTCTCTGGGAGGAAGGGTGTAGAACAGGAGAGGGGCGGGAGGGCACATCACTTTGTGCTATCTGAGTTATCCCAATATTATCCGATCTCTGGACGTCCTCAGCACGATAACGAATTAGCCACAGTGACGCACGATAAGTTCTCGAGGTAACATGGTAAGCGATCTGCAAGGCTCAAAGATGAGAATATGGAATCACTCTGTTTGCATATCACGCACAAGGACAGCAGCTGTCAACGCTAACCGGAACCTGGTAGCGGTAATCTAAACTACCTAAGCAGGCGAGTTAGTGGTGCATTGCCCACCCGGAAATACGGTGCATCACCAGCCAATTTTGGGCGCGAAGGATAAGCCAGGATATGGGTCACATGATGAGGAAGTCACGGGACGAGTGGTTCGGAGAATGCGGGGAGGAAAAGTTAGGGACCGGCCTGTACTATCCCCTACTATCATTGACCTCCATTTCGGCAGTCACGAATCGTCACAGCATGTTGCATCTGCCGAATTTACTCTCCGAGTGGGTGCTGAACTACTCACTCAAAGTCAAGTGTACAGGGCAATAAGACTTGTATCAAGTATGGTCTTATGTACTGTACCGATGTGAGTGATCCTAATTAGTAGGTATTTCATGCCAGTGAGGCATATCTACTTGTAAGCGAAGTAATTTGTAGTAGTATGGTATGTATTATGCCAGGGAGCGTTATATGACATCTGTGGTTGGGAATGAGTGTAGATATGTGGTGCCGGGGTATTAGATGGTGATGGTAACAATCCGGGAGACTCGACTCGGAGGGCAGCTCTCGTGGGCACAGAAGGATATGACGATGGAGATGGATTAACAAACGACGCTTGCTGTTGCTGATCTGCTGCGGCCACAGCCATGGAACGCTTTTTCGAACTGCTGAAAAGTGCAGTGAATCGCGGATCAATTATTTGTGAAGGGTTTCTGTGAGGTCTTTGATTGCCTTAGTGAGTGCAATCGTGCCCTCCATTGATAGTGAGAGTGCACCAGCAAGTGTAACGAGGTTGTCTTCGCGTGCGGCACGACGAGATTGATGTATACTGTTTCGTCACCACCGGAAGTGAGCGAGGTCTGGATGGGGTCACTTTTGTCCCATCTACAGGACTTGTAGGCCACACCAGTACGGGTACATATGAGCGCAAACCCTTCAGAGACGCTGTTTCTGACCGGCTCTGGCCCTGAGACTGGGACTGGGACGAGACGCTGCTGTTTGTAGTGACGGCCCATTAGTCAACACTGGATCGACTGCGTGGCCTTCCGTTGCCTGCGTATCGAGCTCTCTCCCTTCCCGCCAGTTGTAACCCGCCATCGACCGGGCGTAGTTGCTGAGAGTCTGATGAGAAACCTGTTTTGAAGTAACTTTGGTTAGAGGGTTTCACTGGCAATGTATCTGAGGTTCAAGTTTACTGACGTTGTGAGCCTTCAGCCACAGACGCTTGTGAGTCCCATTGGCAAGGCCAGATATGGCCGGGCTAGCTGTAGGCAGCTCTCGTACTCCGGGTCAGTGGTTCCCCCGTTTGCCAGCCCGGGCCATCGGCCCCGACGACACGCACCGCGGCTACATTCATCCACTGGCAATGGGAACCCGCCGCACCTCAGGCTCAGGCTGGCCACCGAGGAGGTCCAAACTCCGCTTCGGCAGAGCCTCGGCATGTGACGGCTAGCGTAACTTTTGTCTTAAAAACCTGCCAGACCACCAAAAAATGAGATCTCCACATTTTCCCTATCGATCTTTTTCGTTCAAGTTCAGGCATGTGTATATAGTCTAAGGCATTGTTAAGATTTAAGGGATCACACAGTAATTGACGGGGGGTGCCCGCCGAACAGATTATTTG
>QLOZ01000688.1:7619-32104 GCA_003314065.1 Lactarius sp. MG50
TTGTTTTGTTCTTTTTTTTTGTTTGTTTTTACCAGTTCTGCATGTCACCAGTCACACAGCATTCTTCTCTCACACCACCACCATCCCCACCTCAAAACACAAATGTGTGGGGTTTTCCAACTGCCACCTCCCTCCCTTGCTCCAAACGCAAGACAGAGGGGGGTTTCTGTCTACAATGCCACCAACATCATCCCCTCAAAAAGAAGATTTCAAACTGTCACCCTCCCTCACTCCAAATGCAAGAACAAGATATGTTTTTTTTTTCTTGTTTTTTCTTTGTTTCTACTGACAAGTCTTCGACAATGACAGCCCCCTTGTATCTGCACTCCCATATCGCCTGTGCACCCTGCCCATGCATCCCACACCACCCATGTGCCCTCACATTGCCACACTTATGCACATTGCCAAGACCATGCACGCAGCCCACTGTAAATAAGTAGAATACATAGCTATGAATAGTTTTTGTAATGAATTATATTATGCCCCTGCCCCCCTCCCTCGCATCAACTATGAGTCAGAGGGGTAGCGCTGCTTACTGCCATGCAGCAGCCTTCAATCGTGGTCGCTCACCCACCCACTGATCGCCCCCTCTGGCAGATCGCATGCCCACACAATGCTTGCACACCCACACGATGCCTGCATGCCCACAAGACATCTGCACAACTCCCGCACACCCACAAGATGCCCGCACGATGCCCGCATGCCTGCAAGATGCCTGCACGATGCCTGCTTGCCCACATGATGCCCGCACACCTGCACAATGCCCGCACAATGTCCACACACCCACATGACTCTCACACGCCCACATGACATCTGCATGCCCGCATGACTCCCACACGCCTGCACAACATCCACACAACTCCCACACACCTGCATGACATCTGCATGACTCCCACATGCCCACATGACGCTCACACGACACCCACATGCCTGCATGATGTCCGCACACCCACACAATGCCCACACATCCACACGACATCCACATGCCCACACAACGTCTGCACGCCTGCACAATGTCTACACAACATCTGCACGCCCACACGATGCCCACATGTCCGCACGACACCCACCTGCATGCATGCCACCCACACGACGCACATGCACCCACCTGCGTGCCCGCAGATTGCACACTTGTGGGGGAGGGATCATATTTATTTTTATTTAGATTGTAGTTCCCCTTGCATGCCCTTATGGCCATTTTTTTTTAATATAATTGCTTTAACCACACTGTGGGTTCAGAACACTGCAAAAAACTGTGGCCAAACTGTGGTTAAAAAAAAAACTGTGAACATTTATGGTTTAACCACACCTGTAACTGTTCAGGTGCAGTTTTGATGGGTGCAGGTGCGGTTTCAGGAAATCCCACCTGGGGGTTACCCATGTCACACCCTATTTGACATGCAGGAGCATGTACCCAATGTGGTTTGCCTTCAGGTTCATCTTCCTGATGAGCAGGGTGTTATCTGGAATGCTGAGTGGGAGGGCAACTTGCAGGATGTTGCTGCACAAGTGAACCATGACACCACACTTACTGGATGGTTCAAGGCCAATGCTGAATTGGAGGATGATGATATCCATGATACCCTATATCAGGACTTTCCCTCCAAGATGGTTTGGAATAAAAAGAAGCACAAGTGGACTGTTAGGCAGCAAGGCTTTGCTATTGGCAGGATGTATCATGCACATCTCACTTCTGGAGAGCACTTTTACCTTCGCCTCCTTCTCACCACTGTCAGGGGTGCCACCTCCTTTGCTGACCTTTACACCTTTGAGGGCACCCAATACCCCTCTTTTAGAGAGGCCTGTATTGTGCATGGCCTCTTGGAGGATGACCAAGAGTGGAATCAGTGTTTGGAAGAAGCAAGCCATATGCAGACAGGGTGTCAGCTGCACCACCTATTTGTCACAATTCTGTGTGACTGCTGTCCTGCTGATCCCAGGACATTATGGAACAACTTCTGGCCCCACATCTGTGATGATCTCAGATATCAGCTTCAGCACAATGCCATCCTTGCAGAGCCATCTTGTTACACTTTTGACCACCCTATGCTACCATTTTCCTTATCACCCCCTGCCTGCCTCAAACCCCAGACTCCATTACAATACAGACCCATGTGACCTGACTCAGTATCTAACTCCCATGACTCCTTACCTATATAAGGCCACCTAGAGTAGCTTGTATCCCCTAGGCTTGTTCTCTTTGTACCAATACTAAGCTCTGCTCTGGCCCTTAGTGGCTAACCAGCTTTCCTCTCATCTTGTGCATCCTCAGATCCTCAGGCTGATTGCCTGACTTTGAACCCCCCCTGTGAACCCTTGACACTGGGTTGCACACCTAAGGGGACTGCCACTGTGCCAAGTCTCAAGCTCGAGACTCACAGTGTCTAAGTTGAGACTTGACTTAGTGATAGACCGATACGATATGCCCAGTGCTCAGGCATAACATTAGAACAAGCCTCATGAATCCCCAACTGACCAACACTACTGGGTGAATTTGCAAGCCCTAGGAAACTGACACACCCCTGCACTGATCGCCTAATTGTGAGAGATCCAACTGACAGAAAATCATGTGACCACCATCGATCGAAAGACACACATCACCCGATCCCAGATCTAGGAGCACTTATCAATCACTCCACAACATTGACTGATAAACTGAAAATGGCAACAGGAGTACTCCCGAGCATCAATGACAGCATACATGTGCCACCAACCCTGGTGGCAGTATTCCCACCTGGGTATGGGCCTCCTGCGCCCAACCCACCAAATGCACCACCTCCAAATCCTGCCCCACAGGTACTGAACCCTCCACAACCAGCAGCAAACAATGAAGATGTGCACCTGGAAGGACAGGCACCACCCATCTTCCAAGGTGATTGCACCAAGACTGACTCCTTCCTTCATGAACTCAAACTATACCAGTTTGTGAATGCCTGACACCCAATCATGATGAACCCCCAGATGAAAATCACCCATGCACTTATGTACATATGAGGAATGGCAGTAACTGAATGGAGATGAACCAAAGAAGAATGGCTCCTTTCCAATCCCACACCCATCCTCACACAAGATCTGTGGGATGACTTTGAAGCCCATTTCACCAGGGATTGGTTCGATGTCAATGAACCACATCACACCACTGCAGAACTTGATACACTCACAATGAACCGTGATGACATTGATGGGTACATCACCTGCTTTGCTGAGCTTGCATGCAAAGCCAGATACCAAGAAAATGATCTGGCAGTCCTTGAGAAGTTCAAATGAGGACTCAGCATGAGACTGCTTGAAGCTTGCATGCAATATGATCAGCCACAAATGTGGACAGCATGGAAGAATTCCAGTCACCAATGACAAGCCATCATTACAGCTACATAACTGCATTGACAAGCACAATGGGAAGTGCAACACCTCCAATCATGAACCCCCTTACTAGCAATGGAGACACCCCAACAGATAGAACCATGGACACCCAAATGGACACATCTCAGTCAAGCAACCTCTCAACAAACCCCAATGCAACAACAAATGCTTGAGTACCTCAGGAAACTCAGCATGAAAGCCTACCATAAACTGGCAGCTCACTTTGCACATATTCACCATGTGAACCCCACCAATGGCCAGATAGCATTCACAAAGGCCATCTTCAACTGAGACATATTCCTGCCCAGAGCAAACTCCATTCACATCCCAATTACTTACCAGATGGCTGCCAATGATTGAGAAGCAATCACATTCCTTGACTCAGGGGCCACAGAATGTTTTATTAGCCAAGAATTCATTGACAAACACCACCTAGGCACACGACTACTCCTGTGAGAACGAACCATTGCCAACACTGATGGCACAGAGAATATAGGGGGGAAACTCAAATGCTACACAGACTTGGAAGTGATGACAGGGGATGAAACCCATGTCCTATGCTTCCTAATCGCCTACATTGGAGGAGATAACATCATACTAGGATACCCCTGGTTTGCCACCACAAACCCACACCCAGACTGGAAAAATGCTAAATTTGACACCCCAGTCACCATCCAAACAATAGGAGCAGCACTCAAATGACCAATGCCACTGGCCAAGATCACAGGCATGTGTCATGTGAAGATCAAAGTAGAGGAACCCCTCCTGGAGGAAGGGGACAAACTCTACATATGAATTGCCAAAACCATGGTAGCACAGCAATTGGTGGAACAAGTGGCAGACAAAACAGAATGTTCATGGGACCAAATTGTCCCACCACAATACCACACACACACTCATGTTTTTAGCAAAGAGGCAGCACAATGATTCCCAGGTCCTTAGCCCTGGGATCATGCGATTGAGCTGAAACCTGATGCCCTACAGACACTTGACTGCAAAGTCTACCCCCTTACACCATCAGAAGACATAGCACTACAGAAATTCATTGACAAGAACCTTGCAAAAGGTTACATCCACACATCCAAATCTCCATATGCATTCCCCTTCTTCATCAAGAAGAAGAATGGCAACCTCAGACCTGTCCAGGATTATTGCAAACTCAATGCCTGGACCACACACGACATGACACCACTCCCCCTCATTCATGAACTCATGGATCAACTCACATGAGTGAATGGACAGCCAGCAGCCCTGTTCATGAAGTTAGATATCTGGTGGGGTTACAACAACATCAGAATCTGCAATGGCAACCAGTGGAAGGCAGCATTCAAGACCAATAGGGGGCTCTTTGAGCCCATGGTCATGTTCTTCAGACTTACAAATGCCCCAGCCACATCAGGTAAACCAAAAAGTGCTTGATGGATCTTAATTGGCCTTAAAAAATTTCTAAGACCAATTTAAGACCACTTTTCCTAAGACTGATTAAGCAAGGTCACCTCTTAATTAAGACCTCATTCTCTTAATTTACCACTTAGCAGCCTTATGATTGCCTTAAATTTTCATGGCTGTGTGAACTTAAACTTTTTAAGTAGTGGCCAAGACAATTTTAAGCCTGCTTTAATTAACATTTACAGATTTAAGTAGTGGCTAAGACAATTTTAAGCCTGCTTAATTAACATTTACACACATTTAAGAGGCTCAAAATTCATATTGTATTGTTTACTACTCTATTTTACAGGTAGAATGTATAATAAATAATTAACCTAATAAAAATATGACACGGTGACGGCTGTGGGTACTGGCGTGACTGCAGCCACACCATCACAGTTGTGGTCGCGGTCACAGTGTGGTGGCCGCGGTCGTGGTGTGGTGGTCACGGTCGTGGTTGTGGTGGTCGCGGTCGCAATCGTGGTGGTTGAGGTCATGGTGTCGTGGTCGTGGTCGCAGTGTCGTGGTGTCATGGTCACGGTGTCACAGTCGCAGTGTCGTGTTCGCAGTGGTGCGGTCGTCACAGTCGTAGTGTGGTGGTCACGGTTGCGGTTGCGGTCATCACAGTCATGGTCACGGTGGTCATGGTCGTGGTCACAGTGTCGCCATCATCATCATTGGTCGTGCCCCCGTCGCCATTGGTGGTAACGGCGGTTTGAAGACCACAGTGAGCGAGGGTGGGGTTTCACATTCATGACACGTTAGCACTATATAGCAATAAAAGTAAAAATAAAAACATACCTGTTGACTCAGGAGGCGAATGCAGGCGTGACGTGGCTGGTATGAGGAGGTGGTGGCGACGAGGAGGAGGTGGCGGCGGTGGCGGCGGCGATGTAGCTGGTACAAGGGTGGTGGAAGAGGTGCTGGTGGAGGTGGAGGTGATGATGTGGCTGGTATGAGGAGGTGGTGATACTCACCTTGACCTTGTTCCGTTTGTTGTTTGCCTCCCAGGAAAAAAGACAGCCACAATCGTGGCGAATGAGACAGATGTCATGCATGCAGGCGTGTAGGCAGTGATGCGGCGGGGCATACCCCGGGGCCTGTTCATACCCTGTGTGCATGACAATACCTGCAGAATAATGAATTGTTAGCTAGAAAGGGCTGGGTACTTAACTCAACTCAATTGAACATGCTCCAAGTGGGACTGGAAGTGAGGCTGGTCACGGTACAGTACGACTTGAATGAAAAAAAAAGTTCAACATTGTCACATGACCTGGAAGCCCGCCGTTGAACTTTTTCTCTAAGTCAACACCTGTTTTCTATACACATCACTTTTAGTTGTCCACATGTTTATTCAGGTGGCTCTTCCCTCAATCCAGATGTGCAGGCAATCATTGGGGTGTTGGCAGAGGTGGAGTTCACCACAACTAGCTATGTATCTCAATCAAATCATAACATGTTGTATAACTGACTACATCTTCACCATTGTGCCATAGCGCCATCACTGCCACCTGGCACTGCCACCATCACTGCCATGGCCACCTCCCCACGGTGGCCGCCGCTGCACCGTCACTGTCACCGCAGCCGTCGCGGCGTCAGCATCGTCACCGCAGTGGTGGCCGTGGCAGCGGCAGCACCTCCATTGCTCCAGCACCGTTGTCATCACCGCCGCCGCACCATCGCCATTGCCCAACACCATCCCCACTGCCAGCTGCGCCAGCACCGTCCTCGCCGCGGTGTCTACAGCAGCACCCTCACCGCAGCTGGAACCGCAATGTGCCAGCACCTTTGCCATGGCCAGGGCGGTAGCACCCTCAACGCCATCGTAGCCACAGTCACTCAGTCGACCGCGCCCTGCTGCACTCTGCCATGCCCTGCCGCACTCTGCCACGCCCCGCTGCACTCTGCCGCACCCCGCCACACTCTGCCACACCACACCGCGCTCTGCTGCACTGCGCCGTGCTCTGCTGCGCCCCGCTGCACTCTGCTGCACCCCGCCGTGCCCTGCCATGCCCCACCACACTCAGCCGTGCCCCACCGTGCTCAGCTGTGCCCCGCCGTGCCCTGCCGTGCTCTGCCGCACCCTGCCATGCTCTGCCGAGCCCCGCCGCACTCTGCCGTGCCCTGCTGCACCCTGCCGTGCTCTGCTCCACCCCGCTGTGCCCTGCCGTGCTGTGCTGTGCCCTGCCGTGCCACACCACGCCTTGCTGTGCCCTGCTGTGCTGTTGGCCACAGCAGACCCCCTGCCCCCACGGCTGTGCCAGCACCACTACTGTATTATGGTAACTTGTCATAGTTCTATTGTATCTACTTGTTCTTCTGTAGGTGCATTGTCCTCAATAGTAATAGTACAAAGTGTGAATTGTGTGCATTACTTAAAATTGTGTGCATTCCTTAAAATTGTGTGTGTTCCTTAAAATTGGGTTCTATTTGAACTTAGAGCCCTTAAGTTTGTCCATGTGACTTAGGTGTTCTTAATCTTGCCTTAGGGTGATATTTCTAAGTCACAATTAAGTCAGCAACTCACCTTAACACACTTAGTCACCTTAATGACAAAATTAAGACCATCAAGACAAATTAAGGGTTTTTGGGTCTTGCTGATGCACCTTCCAGTCCATGATGAACTACTTATTCCACAAACTGATAAATGAAGGATACACCACTGTATACATGGACAACATCCTCATCCACACCCCTCAAAACATCCCTCTACACTGTCGCATTGTGAACAACGTGCTCTCCATCCTTGGAAGGAATGACCTGTTCCTGAAACCCCAAAAATGCCAATTTGAATCAGACTCAGTCAAATATTTGGGGGTCATCATCTCTGAAGGATCCATCACCATGGACCCAGTCAAAGTAGCAGGCATCAAGGCCTGGAAGTGACCCATGACCTTGAAGGAAGTTCAGGCTTTGCTTGGCTTCCTGAATTTCTACCACATGTACATCCGCAGTTTCAGCACAATTGCTGCACCACTCAACACCCTTGTGGCCTGGTATGCAAAAGGAGGGAAGTTCTACTGGGACAAAACACACCAGGAAGCCTTTGACACCCTCATCAAAGCAGTTGTCACAGCCCCAGTCCTCAGACAACCCCAATTTGACAAACCATTCATCATCAACACAGACACTTTAGCATACACCATCAGAGTGGTGCTGCAGCAACATGATGACAAGAACAAGCTATGTCCAGTTGCATTCCTGTTGGCAACCCTCAACAAAACACAGAGAAATTGGGACATATATGACAAGGAATTGTATGTGGTAGTCCACGCACTTGAGTACTGGTGACCATACCTTGCTGGTTCCCATCACCAGATGCTCGTTCACACCAACCACCACAACCTCCAGTACTTCAGAAAACCACAGAACTTGAACTGATGGCAGGCATGCCGCACGCTGGCACCAAGAACTTGCAGACTATGATTTCAAGTTGGTGCACATGCCTGGAAAGAAACACATCCCCACTGACTTCTTGTCATGTCCCTTCAGTGTAGACCAGGGGGACAGCAATAACAAAGGAGTCACCATCCTCCCAGATTCCCACTTTGCCAAGCTCACATTCCCTGAGGAGCTTGAAGTGAGGTGTGAAATCCTGTGCCTCCATCACAACCACCCACTTGCCAGTCACCCTGGCATCATGAACACCCAACACTTACTTGACCAGCAGTATGAAGGCAAAGGCATGAAAGAGTTCACTGTAGAGTACATCCACAGCTGCACCTCCTGCCAAGAAAACAAACCATGAACCCACCACCGATGCACACCACTCCAACACCTCCCAGTTGACCCAACACAGGGCCCATTCCAGACAATCGCAATGGACCTGATTACAGACCTGCCAGAGTTGCATGGTTTCAATGCTGTCCTCATGGTGGTAGATCAGGGCTGCTCCAAAGCTGCCAAGTTCCTCCCCTGCACCATGAACATCATGGGTGAAGGTGTCACTGCCCTGTACCTTCGCCACCTGATCCCCTGGTTTGGGATCCCCAGGAAGATCATCAGTGATTGTGATCCCTGATTCATCTCCCAATTCACCACAGAGCTTTGCTGGCTCCTTCACATCCAGCAGAACATGTTGACCGCGTTCCACCCCCAAACAGATGGCACTAGCAAATGTGCCAACCAATGGCTGAAGCAGTATCTCTGCCTTTGGACCTTGAATGACCAGAGCGTGTGGGCCCCATATCTCCCACTTGCTGAATACATCCACAATTTGTGGCCACACAATCACTCTGGACAAACACCCCACCAGCTCCTTTTTGGCATGAAACCCTTCATCCTGATGTCCACTGAAGAAGCTTGGGTGCCAGAGGTCACCAAGCATCTTCAGAAGATCTAGGAGGTGTGCAAAGCAGCAGTGAAGGTGTTTCAGACTGCAACCAACTGCACAATACTGGTCAAATTTGAAGAAGGGGACCAGGTGTGGCTTGAAGGGTGCAACCTCAAGCTTCACTACCTCATGATGAAATTAGCACCATGGCATTATGGCCCCTTCCCTATCACACAAAAACTTTCCCCTGTCACATATTGCCTGCACCTGCCCATGACCATATGTAGGGCATGACACAGGTTTTGGCTTAAATTTTTTCCCACGGTCCCTGGAAGGTCAAGTTTTGGACGAAATTCTTAGTTAAGGAGTGAAACTGATAGAGAATTGATTGAGCTATATCTCCACCAAATCTCAACCAATTTGGATGATTATTGGTGTGTCAGGAAGCAAAACATTGTGAAAAACCGTACAGGTTGAGAAACTGCATGATTTTCCACAGTGTTTTGCTTCCTGACACACCAATAATCATCCAAATTGGTTGAGATTTGGTGGAGATATAGCTCAATCAATTCTCTATCAGTTTCACTCCTCAACTAAGAATTTCATCCAAAACTTGACCTTCCAGGGACCGTGGGAAAACAAATCAGCAAAAACCCATGTCATGCCCTAACCATGTGGATCCACCCTGCTTTCCATGTGGATCTGCTCACACAATACATCAAAATGGACACCCACAGCCATAATTACACCCGACTGGATCCAGAAGTGATCAAAGGCAAGCCCAAATGGGAAGTGGAGTTGATCCACAAGGCAGACCATTATGGCAGGTGATGGGAACTCTGCTTCCTCATTCATTGGAAGGGATTCCCTGCCTCTGAAGATTCTTGGGTCTTGGCCCAGGATCTTCATGCACCTGACTTGGTTGAGGACTTCTATCAATGCAACCCTGATGCACCATGAGCCACACCACAGGCACTGAGATGGCACCTGCCTTGAGAGGGGGGTAATTCCACTACACCCACTCCCACAACACCATTGATAACAACAATGCCTGCAAGATCACTAGCCCCTCAACTCAACACAAGGCCAACAATGACGATTACAAGAACTGGCAGACAAACATGACTCCTAGCAAGATATGCCTTCCTTAAACTATTCCCCTCATGCTTCCAACAGTTACTTGCACACCAACATTGACCCATGATACCCTTTGACACCTTCTGAATGAACTACAACCCCCTCCCCATTCCCTACTCCTACTTCTACTACTACTACTCACCCACCAACAAGAAACAAATCACAAAACAACCATTAAAAGACAAATACCCCAGACCACCTACTATATGCACTTTCCACATCCTCACATCCCCCCACACCATTCCATTCATCCTGAATCAACCGAAACATGAAACATGACAAGAAAGACACTCAAACCTTCACCCCTACTTCTGTAAATCTGACTACTGTCCGCACCACCATCCTTACTAAATGCCCCCATTCCCATTCACCTATGAATACCCAATCCCCAAATGATTCCCACAATGATTCGATGCCCCATCTATCACTACCTGAATGCCACTCTTCCAATCCACTCCTTCCACTCCCACTGCCCAATTACCCCAACTTCTACAAATGATTCCCAATGAAAGCGAACAACGAGTCAAAATGATACCCCACATTGCCACAGCAGTCCACATGATCTGAATACAGATGGCCAGAACCTTCCAACACCTACACCTCCTCATGACCAACCATCAAACCCAATGCCAGCATTGGTGCAGATGACATGGCCCAAACCTGATGCACATCCAACTTGGGATCCACTGGGCAACTTGGAAGTTGAACTGGCTATGTCTCAGCCAGATCCTGACTAGGGTGTGACACAGGTGACCCCCAGGTGGGATTTCCTGAAACCACACCTGCACCCATCAACACCACACCTGAATGGTTTCAGGTGCAGTTAAACCATAAGGATTCATGGTTTTTTTTTTAACTGTGGTTTTGTCATGGTTTTTTGCAGTGTTGTGAAACCGCAGGTGTAACTCAATGGTTGAAGTAATTATATTAAAAAAAATAGCAGCCATAAGGGCACACAAAGGGAAAATACAAGCAAGTATATACATGGCCCTGTCCCCAACTACTAAGCATGTGATCCATGGGCACAGGCGGGTGTGCATGTGGTGTGTGGTGTGTGTCATGGTGTGTGAGTCATGTGTTGTGCATTGTGTGTGTGTGTGGACATCATGTGGGTGTGCAGATGTCATGTGGGTGTGTGGATGTCATGCCAGCATGTGGGCATCGTGCCAGCATTGTGCTAGCATGTGGGCATCATGTGGGCGTCATGCTGGCATGCAGATGTCATGCTGGCATGCCAGCATTGTGCAGGTGTGCCAGTGTTGTGTGGACATTGTGCAGGTGTGTGGACATTGTGCAGGTGTGCAGACATTGTGTGGGCATGTGGATGTTGTGTGGGTGTGTGGACATTGTGCAGGCATGCAGACATTGTGCAGGCATGCAGACATTGTGTGGGTGTGCAGACATTGTGTGGGCATGTGGACATTGTGCAGGCATGTGGACATTGTGCAGGTGTGTGGACATCATGTGGGTGTGTGGATGTTGTGCAGGTGTGTGAGCATCATGCAGATGTGTGGACGTCATGTGTGTGTCATGTGGGTGGCATGCGATCTGCCAGAGGGCAGCGATCAGTGGGTGCACAGGTGTGCATGTGGGTGGGTGGGCAGTGTGCAAGCAGCTGATCTGCAGGCAGGATGGTGGTCACATGGTGGTAAGCAGTGCAACCCCCTCTGACTTGCAATTGAAGCAAGGGAGGGGGGGAGAGGTCAAACACAATTTATTACAAAAAGCTACTACTGTAATAACTATTTATTCATTACATGTGGGTGATGTGTGTGCAGGTGGATGATGTGTGTGTGTGCAGGAGATGTGGGGCACATGGGTGATGGAGGGTGCACAAGGTGATGTGGGGCATGTGGATGATGTCAGGGGCGTCATTGTAACCTTGCATTAGACATGAGAAGTGGGCTGTATCGTCAAAGACTTGTTAGTAGGGAAAAAAAAAGAAAAAAGAAAAAAAAACCTATCTTGAGATTCAAAAACTTCTTTTTGAGGGGGCAGCATTGGTGGCATTGCAGACAGAAACCCCCTCTGTCTCACATTTGGAGTGAGGGAGGGGAATGGTGGTTGGAAAACTCCATGCATCATGTTTTGAGGCAGGGATGGTGGTGGCATGAGAGGAGATGCCACTGCATGGTGGAGTTTGACACACCATCACACACGGAACTCTGAACTGGTAAAATAAAAAAAAATAAAAAAGGAACAAAACAAAAATACAAAACCATGGTAACCCATCAAACTGTGGGGTAAGGGTGCAGTTTTGCCTCAGGTGGGAAATCTCAACACTGCACCCACACCTGTGACACACCATGACTGAAAACTGCAGTGTCACCTGAACCCATGTCATGCCCTAATCCTGACCAACATGGATGCAGTGACCCCACCATGTCTGCCAACCCCACAAATGAAACACACAACACAACCACTGCCACTATCACCCCTCAATCCATTAACACCATCTGAGGAGGATTCACCCCAACTCCAATACCCCAAATAAGGGCACCACAACCATGACCCTATCATGCTATGGTCACAGACATGATCACTGCCTTACAGACTCAAGTAGAGGTTTACCAAGCCCCTTGGAGTCAGGAAGAGGTGAATAAGCTATGCAAAGCAGACCAAGAAGCCCATTCTATCGCTGTCACACTTGCCACCATCCACAATGTCACTTGTGATGAGCACTGTCGCCACAACCCTGACCATGACCATCAACTACTCTCAAAACTGCAGGAGTTTGGCCACTCCAGTTCCTCCATCCTAAAGGCCCTCAATGAGGGGCACATCATCTTAAATCCTGAAGCTAAAGAACTGATTGACTGCACATGCTACAATACCCTTGCCTGATTACCATATGACTGACAAACACCCTATTTATAATACACCTCATGTTCCTGACTGGACTGGTTTCATTCCCTGAATCTGTATGATACAAAAAGGACCAATCGCTGGCACATACCCCACTACTGATACCCCATGTCCTCCTCAGACTCCCTACCCTCGCTGATGACACACCCATCATCCTCCCCTGGAACAACCGCACATCGACAGCAACACTTCATCACCCTTCACCAATCTCACCACCATCACAGACCTAACCCTCACAGACTTAACTTGAACCATCAGGTGACTGCATTGCTGAAACATGTACAGTATCAGACCATTCCTTTGGACAGCAAACTGTACTTGCAAGATTTCTCAATAAAATTAACCTAACTTCTCAAACATTTTTTATTCATGCCATGAGGCATGTTCTAAGGAACCCATGGAGCATTTTTTTATGATTTTACAAGCTCTGACGATGGAGCTAGAGTCATTCCAATGATTGCACACAAATGTCACATTACCCCACTCCTTTGGACAACATGTGACATCTGTCACACTTGTCTGATATCTGGCGTTTCTAGCAGATTTCGGTTGTTTCAATAGTTCACTGCCTCAACTCTTTTATGTATAATGTATTATTAACTACTATAGGAATAAATTTATGAGTTTAAGCCCCAAAAATATGTAGGAAGTAGGATGACAGCTCCGTCTTTGAGGAAGAAGTCTAATATCATGGCATCCTGAGTGTAAGCCTCCACTGGCAAGGCAAGCTGGAGGTGGTGGCTATCAGAATGCCTGGCTTTCCAAGCTTTAAGAGTGTTGGAATCACATTGTCATATGAAGTCAAAGGGTTGTATCTCGAGCAGCGCAATTGAAAGGCACTTCACCCGACAAGGCTGAATTAGGAAGTTGCCATTTTGAGATGCCACAATTTGGACAGGCATGCATTCACTCATTTCTCATTGGATTGTCTCAATGTCAGTGAGTAAAATGCTCATTATTATATGTAAAATCAGTCTACAGTACCTATTTGTTGTCATGAATCCAAACCATTAAGTACATCAAGTTTGAAAAGTTGAATTGCTCAAATATAGCCATTTACAATACCTATTTAAATTCCTGACACAGACAGACGCACTCAAATATTACAGTACTTTAGATTTAGGTAGAATACATATGTCGCAGTCCTAGAAAAAATTATGAAGTAAATCCATGCAGAAATGAGCTTGTGGTGCCTGTTTGTCCAGAGGAGTGGTCCTGTCCAAAGGACCGGTCCGATACTGTACACAAGATTGCCACACAAAATGTCACCACCCACCTTACATTTGAGGCACACTTCTGTTGGGACTTTCACATAACTATTGCACCAGATGCCCCACTCTCTATCATTGATGAGGACACAACCATGACAGATGCCTGGTGAAGCCAGGACATCTTCAGACCTGACAGAGGGGCAGTGTTACGCTTTTGACTGCCCTATGCTACCATTTTCCTTATCACCCCCTGCCTGCCTCAAACCCCAGACTCCATTACAATACAGACCCATGTGACCTGACTCAGTATCTGACTCCCATGACTCCTTACCTATATAAGGCCACCTAGAGTAGCTTGTATCCCCTAGGCTTGTTCTCTTTGTACCAATACTGAGCTCCGCTCTGGCCCTTAGTGGCTAACCAGCTTTCCTCTCATCTTGTGCATCCTCAGATCCTCAGGCTGATTGCCTGACTTTGAACCCCCCCTGTGAACCCTTGACACTGGGTTGCACACCTAAGGGGACTGCCACTGCGCCAAGTCTCAAGCCTGAGACTCACAGTGTCTAAGTCAAGACTTGACTTAGCAATAGACCGATACAATACACCCAGTGCTCAGGCATAACACATCTCTAGCAGATATTCAGGATTATGGGCTTTATCTGATTGATCACCTCCTTTCCCACTCTGGGAAGAGGCTTGAGACCTGGCCTGACATGCCACAGGTTGTTGGGAACTGGGGTGCCATGTTGGGGAATTGCCTCATTGCAGAGCAGCACCAGTATGATCTAGAGGAACAGTGTCATGCCCCACTGGTGGGTGTACCTCCACTGGCGATGGAGGGGGCGTAGGCAAGGCAGGCAAGCCTGGGGACTGAGGGCATGATAGTGGCAAGAGGTCTGCATACTTCTCCCTAGCTGGAGTGCTTCTGGTGCACTTGAACTTAAGTCCCTTCCCCTTTGAGATCATAGACAAAGGGAACCTAAGTGAAGTCAGGCAATGGGCCTGAGGAGCAAGGATTCACAAGTAGAGGTACAAAGAATGGTTCACAAGTCTGAGATTTACAAGAGAACAGACTTAAGGTCTGTCCTATGCAAAGTATGTGATATAAGTACATGAGAAGTGACTCATAGGGAGTCAGCCTGAGTCAGCAGGAGTCATGGTGTCCCTAGGACACTACTAAGCATACACAGTCATCCTGAGTCATCATACAGTAGGTGAGTCACAGCAGAATGGGTCAGTAGGGTGCTGAGGTAGCACATGCGCAGAGGTGTGCAAATGTAGCACAAGTGGCTGTGTGCTGGTCCAGGCGGTCTGTCAGACCTGGTGGTAAGTAAGTAGAATCAAAGTGAGACACAAGAGCAGAATCATGGGCTATAGGGGCCCAGCAGTCCATAGAGTCAAAGGTGCAAAGCGGTGAGCATAGGAGAAAAGTAAAAAGTAAGCGTACAAGTCCACCATGCATAACAAACAGGCTGTGAGAGCAGCAGAATGCATTGATAAGCTTTTTTCATGGGCCTGGAGGCACAGGAAAGACATATCTATATAACACCCTTTGCTATCACCTGTGCTCTCAGCAGAAGATTGTTCTCTATGTTGCATCCTCTGGGATTGCTGCACTTCTTCTCAAGGGTGGACACACTGCTCACTCCTGCTTTAAGATCCCCATCCCTTGCCATGAGTCTTCAGTTTGTGGCTTCTCCAAAAATTCACATTTGGCAGAGTTGATTCACATCACAGACTTGGTTATTTGGGATGAGGCTCCAATGCAGCATAGGCACAACATGGAGGCAGTGGATCGCACTTTGAGGGATGTTTGCAACTCAGACAAGCCTTTTGGTGGTGTTACCTTTGTATTTGGAGGAGATTTTCAACAAATCCTACCTGTGATTGTTCAGGGCTCACATGCACAGATTGTTGCAGCCTGCATTAAAAAATCCATCCTGTGGAGCAGCATGACTGTTCTAAAGCTTCACCAGAATATGCACCTCAATATTAACATTAAGGCAGAGCACAACTTTGCCAAGTGGCAGATTGAGGTGGGCAAAGGGCAGCATACAGATCAAGGGTGCAATATTTCATTGCCAGAGCATTTCAAGTGCAGGGAGAATACTGTTGCTGCTCTGCTTGATACCATCTATCCTGAGATCCAGACTGTCAACCACCCTAACCAGTACTTCTCTGAGTGCACTATTCTATCCAGCAAAAATGCTAATATGGACTCATTGAACCAACAAGTTCTTCAAAAATTCCCAGGATGCTGCCAAGTGTTCCACAGTGCAAATTATATCCCTACTTCTGAGCAGAGTGGAGAAGATGATCCTATGCTGAATTACCCTGTTGAATATCTGAATGATATCAACTGCTCTGGGTTTCCACTTGCTAAACTAGAGTTAAAGGCAGGATGTCCCATCATGATTCTGAAGAACTTGGATGCTAGATATGGAGTCTGCAATGGGAGCAGAGGAATCCTAAGAAGATATAGGAATAGGGTGTTAGAGGTGGAACTTTTGACTGGAGAACATGCAGGAGAGAGTGTGTTTATTCCAAGGATCTCAAATTAGCCCACAGAAGAACAAGTTGCCTTTAAATTTATCAGAAGGCAATTTCCTGTGAGGCTCTGCTTCTCTATAACAATGTTATGCCTGAGCGCTGGGCATATCGTGTTGGTCAGTTGCTGAGTTGAAGATAGACTCAGACACTGCAAGTCTCAGGCTTGAGACTAAGCGCTGTGGCAGTCCCCTTAAGCGTGCCACCCAATGGCAAGGGTTCACAGAGGGGGGTTCAAAGTCAGGCAATCGGCCTGAGGATCTGAGGGTTCACAAGATGAGAGGAAAGCTGGTTAGCCACTGCGGGCCAGAGTGGGACTCAGTATTGGTACAAAGAGAACAAGCCTAGGGGATACAAGCTACTCTAGGTGGCCTTATATAGACATCGAGTCGCGAGAATGGAATACCAGGTCTGGTCACATGAGTCTGTAGCATAAACAAGTCGAGGGTTCAAGACAGTCGCGAGGTAAGAGGTGTAGATGGAGATGAAAGAAAGGAATGGGTAAATAGGTAAGCATGATGGGTAAAATCATAACAGACAATCAACAAGTTACAGGGCCAATCAGTGAAGCATGTGGGGTTAGATCTGAGATCTCCTGTGTTTACACATGGACAGTTCTATGTTGGGATTTCTAGGGTGACTTCTATGTCTAACATCAAAGCTATTTGGACAGAGGGCTCAGAGGAAGCAAAGAGTAAAAACATAGTATATACTGAAGTGTTAGTTTAGGTAGGATAGTGGAGACTGGAGTGTAAACTATAGATAGGATATAGGATGTGTGTGTATATATGTGATGATGATGGAATTGAAAGTAAATAAGTTATGTACTATAGACAGTTCTAGACAAATAGTTGTGGGCAACATGGGGCATCTGTAAACCTGTACTATTCCCACGCTATGGCCATAGTTGGCCATAGTGACCCATAGTTGGCCATAGATAATTGGCTTTTTACATAGCATCCCATAGTTGGCCATAGTACCTATAGATGATCATAGATCCATAGATTCATAGTTGGCCATAGAAATGGGCCTACTGCACAGCACTGCATGGTTCTACATAGAGTTGCTAAACTATATAGTCCTGTGCAGTAGCTAGGCATCAGCACAGGCATTCCTGCAGGCATCAAGCACACATCCCATACTCTCCTGCAGCAGGTAGGTACCCACTCTCCTGCAGGAGGCCACAATGCAGGACCTCTGGGTACCTAGCAGGATTGGGTACCTGTGGGGTACTCAGGCAGGTGTCCATCAATACCATGTCTTATTAGTACTGAGTGTAACTACAAAATGCAAGTTATACAACATAATGACACCATTTGCTACTTAATTCTATTTCCATCTGTCCTTTAACTACACATTTGGGTCATGACTCATGAGGCGTGTTGGTGGCATTGGCAGGCCACATTGCCAGCAGTGTTGGTGGTGTTGGGGTGTCAGGGACTCAGTGGGGCCACTTTGCTAGTGGCATTGGTGGCATCAGTGGGTGCACTTTGCCAGCAACATTGGCAGCATTGACAGGGGCACTTGCCAGCAGCATTGGTCGGTCAAGCATGGTGCTGCACCTGTTGCAAGGCCACCAGTGGCTTGCACCTGACTGCTGAGGCCACACTTAACTTATAGTGTTGTAGAGCACAGGCTGGCCAGAGAAGAGTGAACTGGGTGCAATGCCAGGGGCATAAAGCAATTTGTTAAGTTGGCTGATGTAGACATTCATGACATTGCGCATGCAGGAAATGCAGAGTTTGTTGGTAGTAAGGTTAGGCATTGCAGCTGCCACTATTGTTAGGCTCAAGTGTGGCCTGGTGCATGACATGTGTGTCTGGTGGGTTCTTGGCTTGGTCTAGCCCAAGCCTAGGCTTCTGGAGACTCTGGGAGGGCCTGGAACACACAGGCAAAGAGGGGGTTCACAAGTGCACAAGTGTGAAGAGGACAGTTCTTCTTGGCACAGGTGTAACAAGTCATAGTTTGACTATTACCTCCTAAGCCAAGAGGGACAGTGAAGGCTAAAGCTCTCAGAACAACCTGAGAGGGACTCTAGCTTCAGAACGGGTGGAACTTACTTGATTGCTCAAGAAGTTGAGTCTGGAGTCCATACAGCAGAAATGGCGCACTATAAGTACTAGCTAGGGTCAAGGGTAGGTAGGAGTGCATCATGAATAAGTATGTGGTCACTGGTAAGGGTACAGGGTAGGGTAGAGGGGAACATGTCATAGTCCCAGGGCATAGGGCCAAGTGTAGCGCAGCAAGTGATGCGCAGCTAGCAGGTGTGCAGTGGAACTTAAAGGAGACTCTTACTAGGTAACTAGCTATGAAGAGGGTGAAAGCAACTCTACATTTACCAGGCAAAAAGCTGGTGCTTATATACATGTAGGCATGTGTGACGTGACAATGGTGACGTGCATATATCCTAATATATCATAATATATCCCATAAGGGGATATTGCCCATATGTCCGGATTAGGTCTGGCTAGACCTGCAGCGGCCCGGATCCCTGTGGGATCCGGCCCTTGTGTTGCCAGTTCAACACTCCCCCTTGCTAAGTGCAGCAGTGAATGTGCACTTGGCAAATATGAAGCGGTTTGTAGTCATGATTGCAATGTCATGAGCGATCGATTGCGCAAATGAATGCAGCAATGGTAGTGCTCAGGTCAAGAGGCTCGGCACGGACTAAGACTAAGGAACTTCTGGGGTCATACACAAGATGATGACCACTGTTCCATCGTCGCATAGTCTGAACTGAGAGAGGCTTGGAAGGCGGAGCACGTGCAGGGGTATGAGTTGTGACCCATGCATATGTGTGTGCGGTATGCGCGCACGTTATGTGTGTAGAACGCCTTGTGCTACACTGAGTGCAGCTGTGTCTCTCTGTCCTCGCAACCGGATCCTGTTATGCACTTCATGACTACTTAATTGGGTGACATGAAGTCAAGCCCAAGTTCATTTCTGAACTTTAGGAATTTGACATGTCCAAGATTTTTGGTAAGCATGTCTGCTGGGTTTTCTGCACCATCAACAAAGAAAAGTTCAATCTCCCCCTGGTTCAACGCTTGGTGTATAAAATGATATCACACATCAATGTGCTTTATGCGCCGCTCTTGAACTGGGTTAGAGCCCATAAAAATGGCTCCTTGATTGTCACTGCAGAGTGGTATGGGCTTGAGTGTGAACCCGAGCTCTCCAAGTAAGGAGTTTATCCATACACATTGTCGGTTAGTGTCTGATAGCGACATATACTCTGCTTCAGTAGAGGACAGTGCAACTGTCTTCTGCACGCATGAATTCCAGCATATAGTCCCACCAGCTAATTTTATCATATAGCCAGTTGTGGAATGCCGTGTAGTAGTGTCAGAACCCCAATCTGAATCAGCCCATGTGCAGATACCACCTCCACTTTTACTAAAGACTAGCTTATAGTGTGGAGTGCCTACTAGATAGCGACAGATATACAGTGCTTTGTCTAGGTGCAATTTAGTGGGATTTGCAGCAAACTGTGATAGTTTAGTCACAGCGTATGCTATGTCTGGGCGGGTACCCAACATAATATATAGAAGTGATCCTATCACTTGCTGATACTTATGGCCTATCTTTTCATCTACAGGTTCACTATTAGGAGTGGGGATGTATCCCATTGGTAATGGAGTAGGTGCACTTCTAGCGTTCTCCATACCAAAGCATTTCAACACCTTCATAAGATAGGATGTCTGATTGACAGATATGCATCCTTTACTTTGAACGATGTTCATATGCAGAAACTCCTTAGTAGGACCTAAGTCACGGCATTCCCATGCTTTCATAAAGCGGGACTTGACTGTGAGTACTTGGGACTTGTCTTTTCCCATAAAGATTGCATCGTCAACATAGACAATAACAATCACAGATGCATTGCCATAAATGAATATGCCTGCATCTGAGTAGAGGCGTTTAAAGCCTAGCTGCATCATGGACTTATCAAGCGCTCGCCACCATTGCAGAGCTGCTTGCTTAAGGCCGTATATGGCACGCTTTAGTTGCAACACTTTGTGCTCTTTGCCTTTGACTGCAAAGCCTTCTGGCTGCTCCATGTAGAGCTCTTCATCTAGCTCTCCATATAAGAAGGCAGTTTTGACATCAACGCTCTCCATGTGCCAAGACTCCAGCGCTGCAAGCGCTAACATGAGGTGTATGGTCTCAAACCTGACGACAGGTGAGAAGATGTCTGAATAGTCAATGCCTTCTACTTGTGAGAAGCCTTTTGCAACAAGGCGAGCCTTTTTGTGACCATCAGATTTGAGGTCAAAGACCCATCTGTTCTTTATAATTTTGTGTCCTCGTGGAGGATCTACCAGTTCATAGATGTCTCACGCATGGAGTGAGTCAAGCTCCTGCTGGCAAGCTGTCTTCCAATCCTGTTGTTGCACTTTAGGCATACGCAGGATGTCTTTGTAAGACCATTCTCTAATTTTAGAGACGTCTGGTGACTGTGAATCTGGTGGAACTGCTTTGGCGAGCAGATGATTCACAAACTCTACTCCCCCTTCCTCTGCTAGGATGTGTAATTGTTCTTCCACATCGCTCTCTGAGTGAGATGGACTAGGGCTTTCGTGAGGGGTTCCACGCTGTGAGGCCACAGGAGTACCCTCAGTTGGAGCAGGTGTACCTTCCCGTGAGGGAAAAGGTATTCCTCCAGGAATTCGACAGGAGCTACCCTGTTCAAATTCCAATGTCTGTCTCCAACCAGGAGTCCGCTCAATGTCTCAAATAATTTGTGTGGGGGGCCTACGTTCCCCATAGACATTTTCAGGGTGAGTGGGTATGCGCCTGAGCCTTTCAGATCTGCGTGGAATAGGTGCCGGTAAAGGCAATGGCCTAGGATGCTGCAGCAGAGATCGCTCAGGTCTGGGAGGAGGTGACTCCCTTTGAGGTGTAAGAGGTGTAAGAGGCGAAGGAGTGCGAGGCATGGGTAAGTGTGTGGCATCATCCTGGTTGTCATCCTCTTCATCTTTATCAACCTCAGTCTCTTCTTCATCTTCTTCCTCTGAGTCAGGAAGGGGAGGAAGAGGCGGTGGTGGTGCACGTGGTCGTCTAGGAACAGGTGCATGCGGAGGCAGAGGAGGTTGAGGTGTAGGGACGATGGGTGGAGGCTTAAATGGTACCTCATCGTCGTCACCATCAACAGGTGGTTCAACTGGTGGTTGTTTAGATACTGGCTTTTGCACGCGTGTGGTAGGACGCGGCTTGCTAGTTTTGCACTTGGGGAATAATGTTTCATCAAACAGCGCTGTAGCAGCTGTATATATTTGATTATTTGCGATGCGCATAAAGCAGTAGCCTTTTATGCCTTCTACCACACCTAAATAAACCATGAGCTCAGACTTGGGAGCTAGTTTATTAGGGTGCATGTCATCGGGTAGGTACACATATGCACCACAGCCGAAGACTCGCAAATGTGAAACATCTGGTGCCATTTTATTCAAGGCTTCAAAAGGTGTGCGCCAACTTAAGCATTGCACAGGAGTCCTATTGTAGCAGTGAACAGCTTGTTCTATGGCAAATTCCCACCAGGATTCAGGTATGCATGCATCTAAGCGCATTGCCTGAGCTTTGTCCATGACAGTTCTATTAAAGCGTTCTGCGCGTCCATTTTGTTGGGGGGTACATGGTACGCTTTGAAACACTTTAATTCCATTGTCTTTTAGTGCACGTATAAATTCATCAGATTTGTATTCGCCACCTGCATCAGACATCCACTCTTTGATTGTGGTGCTGTACTGGTTTTTAACCAGTGCAATGAATTGCTTAAGCGCTGCTATGGCAGATGACTTAGCGCGCAATAAGACAATCCAGGTGTGAGACGAATAATCGTCTACAAAACTGATAAAATAATTATATTTGTGGTACGAAACCACAGGAAAGCTTTTGAGGTCTGAATGGATTTTCTCAAATGGCTTTAGTGCATGCGTGCTAGAGGGAGGAAATGCTTTAGAAGGCATTTTCCCTTCTGCACAGCCACGACAAATGGGAGATTTGTCTGTGAAGACAATTCCTTTAGGGAATCCCTTAGTGTGCTGAGTTGCATGGCGTAAGACATCCTTGGAGGGATGGCCTAGACGTCGATGCATTAACTCATAGTCTACAGTATAGACTGTATGGACATTAGCAGTAGCAGCGTCTGTTATGCGCGCATGTAGCCAATATACAGTGTCTTTAACGGTAAGCTTTTGACACTGAATGACTGGGGATAAGCCAGGCATTAATAGGGATATCTTCGCAGCGTTCCCATAAACACTGAGACCTTGCTTTAAGAATACCCCAAGGGATAAGAGACGTGTAGTCAACTGTGGTAATAAAAACACAGGATATAAGCGTGTAGTACACTTGCATGTCTTTCCTTTGATTGTTACTGAATGCTTCAGTAACACGGTGCCTTTCCCTTCCATAAAGATAGGGTTGGCAGCAGTAATCACTTTTAACTTTTCAGTTAAAGGTGTGTATTCAATGAAGTCGCTCATTGCAAAGGTAAAATGAGTGGATGCACCACTATCAAGCAACCATAATGGGTTTGTGAACGCGTGATCATGTCTATTCTTACACTCTTCGCACTTTACAGAGGAGCAACGGTGTACATATTTGTCAATACCCGTACCATCCACTTCAGAAGTCCGCAGTACCCATGCTGTGGACAGCTGATTAGTAATGTGCTTATGAGCATAAGGGGTTACTAACCCATCAGACATATAGACATCTCCAAATAAATCTTTGCAGCGAGCTGCATTGTAATCAGCCATGAGGTCCTTCTCATAGGCGATTTGTTCTTCCAGTGTCCGAGAGGGTTCAGGCTCATCCAAGTTTACCTTGGGACAAGCCTTAAATGGGGTTGGGTCAACATACCCCATAGCGAAGTCAGGAGTGGGGGAGCCCTCAGGCATGTCCACTCTAATAACTTCAGGCACTGGTGAGTCAGATTTAGGAGAAGATTGTGGAGCATCATTGTCACATGATGTCTCACTCTCTATGTCACTTTCATCGCTCATCCCCTCTGTGTCAGAGACAGGGATGATAAAACTTCCATCCAAAGGTCCTGCATGCTTCTGTCTATAACTGTTGGTGGACATACATCCACCAGGCTTGTGCTGCAGCATGGTAATGCGCTGCTCAAGTGTTTTGACAGTGCGCGGGTTCTTGGGAGTGCCAATGTATCAGCCAATTGCATCACTTCAGTAAATGAAGGCGGTGGCATTGGGTTGGTGACACGTGGCATGGGAGTTTCAGTTAGTGTTTAAAAGTCCGGTCCGGTCCGGTTTTTAGCCTTCCAAATGGGGCAACCGGACCGCAACCGGTCTGCCATCCATCGCAACTGGATGCAACCGCAACCGGACCGCTATAAACCGGTTGCTTCCGGTCCGGTTGCGGTCCATAACCGGTTGTAACCGGTTGCAGTCAGATTGCAGTCACAACCGGTCTACGACCAGTTGGGGACCGGTCTTTGACCTTTTTGGACAAATTATTTTCAGTCTTTTGAACAATGATATGTTATTTTTGTAATACAACAACACTATACATGGATACAGTAGAATAACTAATAACATCCAATAAAGACATGGGTCGCGGGACATGGCGCGGTGGCAGTGGCGGTCCTGGCGCGGCTGCGACGCCGGCGATGGTGCTGGCGTGACGGTGCTTGC
>QLOZ01000692.1:0-29505 GCA_003314065.1 Lactarius sp. MG50
TCCTCGTGACTGAGACGCGATGCGACGCGACTGATATAGCGACTCATGGCGACTCCCTCTGGGTCGTCGCGACTGTACGCGACTCATAGTAGTGACTCTTGGTGAGCACTACTGACTCCTGATTGACTCTTGACTCCTACCTACGACTCGTTATGACTAGGTAGGGTAGTATAAAAGCAGTAGGAAGTTGAGCTGGAATCCCCAGTCTCAACTTCGTCTCTAATACGAGTTGAATCCCTCCTGCAATCACCCTTGTGACTGTGTGACAAAGCATCTACCTTTCTCTTCTTCTCTATCACTGCTCCGGCTTAGTCAGCCATATCGAAGCTTGACGCGTGTGCTATAACACGTGTAACGTCACAGAAAGGCTCCTTTACGAAGGACCTACCGGAACCAAGTACTCGGGCATCTCGGTCTCGGGCACCTCGGCCTTACTTCGTTCCAACAAGATACCATGTGATCATCCTTCCCAGGATCACGTGCAATACCAGACGACTTAGGTCACGCGTAGTGCCTACTCGATCACGTGACAAGAACGCGAGCTCGCTTTGAGCCACGGTCCCTCGTAACCGTGACAGTGATAGCCGAAGACTCCCAGCGTGGAGCGGACTTGTTTCACTGAGCTCAATCGGCGCGGCCAGGCCGCCAATCCGTCTTGCTTAGTTGGGTCGATCCTGTTACGTTCTGCGGACTTGTACGCTTCCATTTTTACTTTCTACTATGCCCACCACTTCGCGCTTCAACTGACAGTAGCATCGTCCTTCCTTGTTGTTCACAAGGAGGCGCGGTGCTACTATTTACTTGACTCCATGGACTGCCGGGCCCCTACGGCCCGTGACTCCGTTCTCGCGTCTCGCCACTGTACTACTTACTTATCACCCGGTCTGACGGACCGCCTGGACTGGCGCGCAGCCACTAGTGCTACATTTGCATGCCTCTGCGCATGCGCTGCCTCGACCTCTTACTGGCTCACGCTTTTATGACTCACCTACTGTACTATGACTCCTGATGACTCGGACTGCTTACTAGTGTCCTAGGGACACTGTGACTCGTACTGACTCATTCTGACTCATGATCACTTGTACTTATATTGCGTTACTTTGCTTAGAGCAGACCTTAAGTCTGTTCTCTTGTAAATCTCAGCCAAGTGAACGGTCTTGTGTCCTATCTTGTGAACCATCACTCCCCTGGCCAATTGCCAGACTTCGCGCCCTTAGAAGCGTCAAACGCTTGATGCTTAAGAAGGGGAAAGGACTTAGTATCAGACGCCACAAGAGCATGCCAGCCAGGGAGAGGTACGCAGACCTCTTGCCGCTCTCGCGCCCTCAGTCCCCATCGTCGCCTACGCCCCCTCCATCGCCAGTGGAGGTACGCCCAGATCGTGGGCGTGACAGATCCGGATTGTGCCGTGTTCCACCACAATTCCTAGATAGTTGATCGTTGTTTGCTCGAACTGGCACTTGGCTAATTTCAAAAATAGTGATTCTTGTTCTAATAGGTTCAGTACTGCATGGACCACTTCCCGGTGCAGCGCGCGATCGTTGGGTGTCGCGATCAAGATATCGTCCATGTACACAAACAGGAGCCCTTCGTACCGTCGCTTGAGGGGGGCGAAGATGCGGTCCATGAGCCGCTGGAAGGTTGCAGGTGAGTTTGTGAGTCCAAAGAACATTACGTTTGGGAGGTATAGGCCGTAGGGCATCTTAAAGGCAGCCTTCCACCTGTCTTCTGGTTTGATTCGCATGTTGTGGTACCCCCATCGGATGTCTAATGCCGTGAACAGTTCCTTCCCTTCTAACTCTTCTAGGATTTGTTCTATGCGCGGTATGGGGTATACATCGCGTATCGTCCATTTGTTCACTTCTCGATAATCCTGTAGTGGGCGCAACGTTCCGTCTTTTTTGTGGGTAAAGAACCATGGTGTCGACCATGGTGAGTCCCCTTCCTCAATGTATCCTAATTCTTTGTTTTCTTTCAAGAATTCCTGTGTTGCTTCTAGTTCCATTCGCGACAGTGGGTATACTTTACAATTGATCGTTGCGGGCGCTCCCTCTTTGAGCTTGATTGTGTGATCTTCCGGTCTTGATGGTGGGAATCTTTTCGCGGCTTCCTCCAAGAACATGACCGCATGTCACTGGTACTCTGCCGGGATTGTGGGGGAATCCTTCTTTTGCTTACGCTTGTTTGCTTCTATCGCCCATTCTTGTGCGAAATTGGTGCACGCTATGCTTATTGCTTCGGCTTCTCTTTCCCTTTCACGCCATATTTGCCATGCAAACAGTATTGTTTCGAATCGGACTTGTTCGCCGGCCGTCCCTTTTTCCCAATTGATATCGGGGTTGAAGGCACGGAGCCATGGATAACCTAGGAGAATTCGGTCGTTGCCCAGGTTTGTCACATAGAATTTCTGTAATTTTTGTTTTTTTCCTTGCCTGATCCTTAGGATACAAGCTTCTTCGATCATTCCCCTCTGGTTGTCGGTCCTGTTGACATTTATTACTTGTCGTGGGACTTTTAGTTTTCGTGTGGGGAGGCGCCACCGTACTGCCGTGCGGTAGTCGATGAAATTTTCGGTTGCGCCGCTGTCGATCAGCGCTCGCGCTTCAGCCGTTTGCAGCATGCTTTGGAAGGTAATCGGTATATTCAAAGCGTTCTTCATACTGATATATACAGAGTCTACACGCATGGCTATCGCCCTGACCAAGGCTGTGTGGGTCGGGCCGTCTAAAAATCCGCGTCATCAACGATTATTCGGTCCAGAAGGTGAGTTTTGTCTTCTTTTGACATATTCATGAGGGTTTGATAGGCTGCCTCGACTTGGTCGATTTTTGGTGCCTCTTCAACTTCCGTTACGCGCGCCGTCGTCTGGCTGCGCTGGGTACTGTTGAGTGCAGGGCCATTGGTGCGTGGTTTGTTCCCTTTTTTTGGGCACGCCTTTGACATGTGTCCCTGGGCTTTGCAGAAGAAGCATCGCCCTTCAGTGCGCAGTTTCTTGCGTTCGTCGTCGTTCATTGGCGTCATTTGGGCCGCATCGACGTCCATTGCGTCCAGGTCACAGCGTCTTTGCTGGTTTCGGTCTCTGTTGAGCGCTTGCTTCCATCGGTTTTGGTCGTCTGCTCGGGAATTGTAGGGCATGCCCCATGTTGCACGTGTTTCCACATATGCGGCATGTTGCTTGTGCGCGGCGTTGACCCAGTCATCGAACGTGACTGGGTGTGGTGCCGTACATTCTATGATGGCACGTCCCAACCCTTGCTTTAGACCTCTCTTGAAGATGTATATGGTGCCCTGGGAGTTCCTTTCCCAGCCAGCGGATAGTGCCAGGTGTTCGAACGCGGAGACGTAGCTGTCGAGGTTGTCTCCCTTCATGGTTAAGCTAAGTAGTTGTTGCACGGCATCTTCCTTTTTTGTTGTGTCGGTATACGCGCTGAAGAACATTCTTTTGAAGTTCTCCCAGTGGTTCTCATCATTGGGGTCGCCGCCAGCGGCCATTAGGTCGTGGAATTCCACCGCGCGTGCCATTACCCAGTCATTTATTTTTGGTCCCTTCATGTAGGACAGGCACATGAGGATCCTATTGTAAGGTACCCTCATTGTCTCATGGTTTCTGTTAATCATATGGTACAGGGAAAATTCTTGAATGAATACGTCGCTCTTGTTTCTTGAGCCGTCGAAGATTTGTGGTGCACTGCCATTCAGGGATTGTCCATTTGGTGCCGGGGCAGCAGCCACAGCAGGTGCCGCAGCGGCTGCGGGGGCAGGTCCTCCAGGAGGACCACCTCCGCCTCCGCCTGGTGCTCCTCCTCCGGGTTGTCTGCCGCCGCTGCCTCCACCTCCTGGCGGTCCGCCTCCACCACCTCCTGGTGCTCCGCCGCCTCCGCCTCCACCACCTCCACTTTGCTGGATGGAGTGTTGTTGTTGGATAGGTTGGGTAATGGTAGTGGCGACAGTTGCGCTACTGATTTGGAGAGGTGCGGTGAGGGGGTGCGTCGCTGGTGGCGTTGTCATTGCTGTTTGTATGGTTGTCATGCTGCTAGATGGAAATAGTTTTGGTTCAGAGGCTTTTATGAGGAAGTCTGCTATTTCTTGTTCGGGTTCTAGGTCTTCTCTGATGTTGGCAGTGCTAGGGTCTAGTGACAATTCTGTCTGGATGTTCGCCATTAGGTTGATTGTGTCAAAGTCGTAGTCGAGGCGTTGTGAGTTTTTGCTGCTCTTAGGTGATTCTGTTGTGGGCGTGCGTTCTTCGTCAGTCACTGGATTGGTGCTTAGTTTCTCTTCGATGGGGGAAACTCGTGGGCGTGCAAAGCTTGGTCCAGTGAGGGGTTCTACAAGCACTCCTAGTCCGAGTTTTCTTCGTTCTTCCTCGGTGATTTGCCAATCGTACCATGAAATGTAGTTGTCGCTTGCTTTGGACCAGTATATGTTGTACCAGTATCCGTGGATGTTTTCTACCACAAATTCACTTCCTTGGTATTCCACGAAGTATGCGTTTCTTTTCCCGTCGCTGTATTCTTTCCAGTGAGCTGTTCCTAATGCTTCTCTTGGGAGGTTGTCTGTTTTCCTCCTGAGGATCTGGAATGCAGTCCCGTTGTTCGGGAAGTTAATCCGTAGTGTCGCCGTTGTGAAATATCGTTATGTATTTGCACACGGCCGTGTTCTAGTCAAGATGGGGAGTCTCAACTTATGTCACGGCTACAAGGGGCCGTGGCTCGAAGTGAGCTCAATTCGTGCCATGTGGTCGTGCGAACGACTTCCTTTCGAGGAAGGTGGTACTTAGATAAGCGACGCGCGACCGTTGAGTTCCAGGTGTGACCGTAAGCGTTATAGCACGCTTTACTTAGCTTCGGGATGGCTTACTAAGCCTGGAGCGGTGGTAGAGATAAGGATGAGGAGGGGGAAGGTCACACAACAAGAGATCTTTATCACAACTTGTATTCTGGGACTTAAGTTGAGACTAGGGCTCTCAACTTCGCACATTGTCACTACTTATACACCTTGACTAGTAAGAGTCAGGGATGAGTCATCTAGGTATGCTATGAGTCAATCTGAAGCACTAGGAGTCGTGCACACCACGTCGAGTCGCACACAGTTGTGCATGAGTCACTAACAGTCAGAGAAGGCTGTCACATGGTTTTAAGTCATGTGACGGTAAGTACTGGGACGAAAAACCGAAACGCAGAACACAGGGCCGCAAACCGTAACACATTTGGTGCAACGGTGAAATTGTCTAAGTAATTACGCATCACATGAGTGGTTCGAGAGTTCGAACCCCGGTCTGATAATTTTATTGTTTAAGTATGTAAGCAACGATGCCAGCAACTGATTAGTACTATGACTGACCATTGCACCGTGACGACCTATCAATTGTGAGTCACGGACATCACATCACGCCGGCAAAGCCAGCAATGCCATTTGTCACGGTTACAAGGGACCGTGGCTCAAAGCGAGCTCGCGTTCATGTCACGTGATCGAGTGGCTGCTGCACGTGATCTAAGTCGACTTGACTTGGCACATGACCCTGGGAATAGTCACGTGTATCTTGTTGGAACCCGAGTAAGGCCGAGGTGCCCGAGGCCAAGATGCCCAAGTACTTGGTTCCGGTAGGTCCTTCGCAAAGGAGCCTTTCTGTGACGTTACACGTGTTATAGCACACGCGTCAAGCTTCGATGTGGCTGACTAAGCCGGAGCGGTGATAGAGATGAAAGGAATAGGAAGGTGCTTAGTCACAAGGGTTCTGCAGTGGATTCAACTCGTATTGGAGACGAAGTTGAGACTGGGGATTCCAGCTCAACTTCCTACTGCTTTTATACTACCCTACCTAGTCATAATGAGTCATAGGTAGGAGTCAATAAGGAGTCAGTAGTGCTCACCAAGAGTCACTACTATCAGTCGCGTACAGTCGCGACGACTCTTAGGGAGTCGCCATGAGTCGCTCGTATCAGTCGCATCGCGTCGCAGTCACGAGGAGTCATTTGTTACGATTTCCCTCCTGGACTGCCGGACCGTTGACTCCCGTACGTGGACTGCTTACGATACTACGCTTATGCCTCTTGTCCGTCGACTCATAGTCTGATTACTGTACATGCTTACAGACTGCTGACTGATGCGCAGTAATGCGCTGACTGATTGTCTTGGCCTATGACTTCGCTAAGAGAGTTCTCCTTGTAGTCTCTGGAGCGTGATGGTTGGGAACAGGATCATCATGGGAGGATTGGTTATCCGCCAGAGCTGGAGAATCGGGTCCAGAAGTCCTTGTCTTGAGTGTATGTCTATGCTACAATACTTGCGGTAGTAGTTGTAGTATACGACATACTTCGTTTCGCAATCGAGACCTGACCTTGCTTATCCCTGTCCCATCCCCTTGTCCACGCCTTGAGCTCTGCTATCTCAAGTTGCCCCTCTTGCCTTGTTGTCGCCCTTGTTGTCACTCGGGCACCCTAGCTTTACTCCCACGCACCTCTAAGTCGGCTGCAACGACTTAGCTCAGATTGCCTTAGGTCACGTGCCTCGTGACTCCGCAATACTCTGAAGAACTTAGCTTATCCACTTACGTCGTCGAGGCCACTGCAAGTGTCTCGCTCAGATCCCATGCTCCTCATTGTCGCACGTGATACTCTTGTCTAGTCCCTTTGGGCTTAGTCGCACAAGTCGTGCCAGAAGGCCCCTCGAGCCTTAACATAAGTCAAGCTTCCCTTACCGTTTGTGTATGGTGCGCCACCACAAACGCTCTAGCCTAAAGGAAGAATACCCGCTGCCCCCAAACCTCAGGACATTCAGAGTCCTCGCCTCGCCAGACGCCGTTGCGTTTATCCCAGGAGCCCAGAAGCACGAAACCCGTCAGGAGCGTCACGCTAGCCTTCACTCGTACTTCTGCGCCAGTCAGTACTGCCCGTACCACAACTCTGAGTAAACCCTGGAGGACGATCGCCATCACCTTTACACCAAATACCTCCAGCGCCGAGAAGTCCTTTATCGACAAAAGGCAAACCTAGACCATTGGGCACAGTCCTTAGACGCCGCCATCGCCGCACACAACTGGGTGTGCCAAGTTACCTGCGCAGCAACCAGAAACACGAGTCACCTAGGACTCGAGATCGAGCAAACCATATACAACTACCTCTACGTCGAGTGGCGTGAACGAGCAGACCAGCTAGAAGCCGCTTATCAACTACTAGAACTTAGTCTCCCACCCTGGAGCGACCTCGGTACCCCACCACCCGAGAAATAGACCCAGATATCCTCGACCAAGCAATCACCCTAGTGCGCCAACAGTTCGCGCAAGCCCAGGAGGACGCTAGACTACACGCCCTCGACTGCCCCGAGACCTGTCACGACAGGCCTAACCACCAGCACAGAGTCATCACCGGACTCTTGACCCAGATCCAGGAAATCACAGAAGAACTCAATTTCATTGCCACCGCCTTCTTCGAGGCCGCAGGATTTCCCCTAGAGCGCAGACGCCCTGGAAGAAATCAGACTAGATCTCAGCCGAGATAATCAAGTACAAGTTACCACCAGAGAAGCCGGAGACTTACCCAACTATATCACCAGAGACGCCTATTGGCGAAGAAACAGAGAAAACACTAGGTGGTGTTACCACCTCCGAGTCCCAACAGCATCGGGGATTCAAGAACGACCAATCGAGTACATCAACGATGATTGGCACTTTCTCGTCTATGAGAACGGAACTTACTGGACGCACAGAAGCGCCATTCTAGAAAAGGAGTTCGCCGACGAAACCGGCCTAGGTCACAGCTCCTTCAAGCCAGAATCACCAGAGCCGATCGAAGTCGATCAACCCAGCACAAGCACAGCCTCGCCATCCTTCCATAGCGCAGACGAAGGAGACGAACCTACCCCAGTCCCGCACACCATCTCGCCCCTAGAGGAGTTCATTGCCACCGGACTCCAAGAAGTTGCTACCCTCCACGGAGCACACCCGCTACAGCCAGAAACCCAGGAGACTCCGCAGCTCCTCCAGATAGCTCACACCGCCGCCCAGCCGACGGCGCCACCACCGATACTCCAGCTACCCCAACTATCAGCACCTGCCCCAGTCATGGCAGCACCAGCACCAGTACCCCAAGCAAATCAGGAACTCAAAGGAGGAAACAAACCCACGATCTTCAAAGGAGATCAAAGCAAAAGTGACAAGTTCCTCAGGGAGTTCTGCCTCTACAGAATCCTTAACAGCCAGTCAGACAACGTCACCATCCCATTCAACCGGGTCGCCTTGGCCTTGTCATTCATCAAGGGACCATGCGTCGATGATTGGAACGACGCCCAGGAGCGAGAGCTGTCACGGTTACGAGGGACCGTGGCTCAAAGCGAGCTCGCGTTCGTGTCACGTGATCGAGTGGCTGCTTGTTAAGGCTCGAGGGGCCTTCTGGCACGACTTGTGCGACTAAGCCTGAAAGACTAGGCGAGGAGTATCACGTGCGACGATGAGGAGCACGGGATCTGAGCAAGACACTTGCAGTGGTCTCGGCGATGTGAAGAGGGAAGCTAAGTTCTTCGGAGTATTGCGGAGTCACGAGGCACGTGACCTGAGGCAACCTGAGCTAAGTCGTTACAGCCGACTTAGAAGTGCGTGGGAGTAAAGCTAGAGCACCCGAGTGGCGACGAGGGTGACGACAAGGACAAGGTAGGACGCTTGAGATAGCAGAGCTCAAGCATGGGACAGTGAAGGGGACAAAGAGCAACTCTCGATTGGAAAGAGAAGTCAAGCTTAGGGCTTGACTGTGCATAAAGTGGACTCCTTATATAGGAGTCCTACAGGGAGTCACGTGTCACCTACTACCGAGTCATAACGAAGGTAGTAGAATGTCCAAGAACATTCCGTGCTAAGTATAGTACCGTAAACGAGTCAGCACGAGTCGGGGTCTAAGTATAGTAACAGGCCGATCCACGGATCGGCCGGTATGAGTCACAAGGCCAAGAGTATCAGTCAGCGCATTGCTGCACATCAGTCAGCAGTCCGTAAGCACGTACAGTAATCAGGCTATGAGTCACAGGCGAAAGGCGTAAGCGTAGTATCATAAGGCAGTCCACATACGGGAGTCAACAGTCCGGCAGTCTGAGAGGGAGATCGTAACAGTACGCCCTCCCCTAAGGGGAACAGCTGCCACGCTGTTCTAGTCGGAGGTGGCGGGCTCGCCCGTGAGGGCGCGGCCGGCGTCGTTGGCGTCGGGGGAGGACTCGGGCTCGCAGGGGGTCTTGTGCCTCAGGAGGCGCACCACACGCTGGCGAACGGGAATGGGAGTGGGGGAAACAGGAGGCGCACGAGGGCGCGGAGGCGTAGCTGGGGTGGCCATGAAGTGGGAACGTACAGGGACGCGGACAGGGAGGTTGGCCACGATGTCGGTTTCATGGGTGGCGGGGCGGCTGCGGAGCCAGTAGGACATGGACGGGAGGATGGGCCGCTCAAGGATCTGGTCGAGCTTCGGGCCAATGCGGGACATGACGGCGGCGTCGTACAGACGCATCTTGATGCCGCGCAGCTCATCTCTGAGCTTGAAGCGGCGTCACACTGGGTCAGCGTCCGCGGCGAGCTGGGAGGCGGAATACTCAGCACGTCGTGCCGGGGCGGTGAGGAGATGGTTGTACTCCTGTTCAACCTGGAACTGGAGTCGGCAGATGACGGAACGGTAGCGGTGGACCTCGGCGAGCGTGCCTGCGTCGCCGAGGGTATCTAGGAGGTGGTCAACATGATGACGGTACTGGTGGCTCCCTTCCAGGGCCATGAGGTCCCAGTCATCTACTTCTGGAAGGTGAGCGTCGGGGTGGGGTTTAGCGTGGGGGGGCTCAGCGTAAATGGGCGACGTCGTGGTCAGACGTCCGAGGATGAGGGGCTCGCTGATGCGGGTGAAGTGGGCGTAGTAGGTGGTGGGGACTAGCCTATTGTTGTGATCGGGGACAAGGATAACGTCGCGTTCACCTGGATTGTCGACAAGTCGATCCCATCGCAGGAGATAACCAGAGTGGCCGAGCTCGCTGTCCTGCTGACGGTGGCTTGTATCTCTGGTGCTATTGTGGGGGCGTGGAGCTGCTCCGGTACTTCTTCCTTGACTGAAGGGGGTGGCGGCGATGTCTGCATAGCTGCGTGTGATGCCGAAGCGAGGGGCAGGGACCGATCCCGGTGGCAGAAACTGGACGGCGCAGGCAAGGCTATTGTCGGCAGTGGGTAGTATGGTTGCGATGGTGGCTCCGACGGGCGGCGCTGCGCGAAGGCGGGGGTCGGCTGGCTGAGACGGCTGAGGGCTTGGGATCGACGTTGCTGCGTCGAAGACGAGGGTGGCGGCGTTGGTAGTGGCCATGGTGAGGTGCGAGACGGGGGAGGGGCTCCAGGTGGCGTGGCCGTCGCCAATCTGGACGGGGGCATTACAGACTCCGCAGAAGTTGTCTGAGCTGAGTGGGTGGTCTGAGAGGTCGGGGGCGGAGTGCAGGCTAGGGACATCATTACTTCGTCGAGAATTCGGTCTACTTCCTCCATGAGCTCCGGTGCTGTCGTCGTCGCTGCTGCTGCTGCTGTCAGTGCTTCCGATGGTGAATATTCTGGCGGCGAAGGTGACGTTCTTGGAGCCCGACTGGCTGTCATGCGCCGTGGTGGTTGGCGACGGCGGGGATGAGTCCCTGGCATCGGGACCTTCTTCGATGTCGCGTTGCTGGTTTTGCGGCGAGCCATGGGTGGACATAGAGGGAGGAGTAAGCTGGTGGGGGTGTCTTGGAGGACGAAGTGGAACTGGGAGGTAAACTGGGAGGTGAGGACTTGAGGGCGGTCAAGGCGTGTCTTATATAGGCCCTCCTTATCGCTGCGGGGTTATCTCGGTGGAATTGTTGGATCAAGGCCATGGAATTTTTCAGGTTCTTCTGAGGTTCCCACGTATCTTCTGCTGTGGAGTACCCTTTCCATCTGACTCAGTACTGCGGCTCTTTGGTTCTTCCGTATCGGCGGTATTCTAGGATGGCCTCGACTTCGTACTCTGCTTCTCCATCGATAACATCTGGAGGCGGTTCTGTGAAGTTGGGGCCATGCTCTTTAGTTTCTATGTACGGGGTGAGGAGGCTGGCGTGAAAGACGTCATGGACTCGCCGGAGCCTCCACTGTGGGGGAATTGCGACTTGGTATACTACTGGGGAGATGACCTTGGTGATGGCGAAGGGACCATATCGGCGCTGAGCGAGTTTCACGCTTGGTTGAGTGATGTGGATGTGCTTCCCTTCAAGCCAGACCTTCTGTCCTTGGGTGAATGGCTTAAATTGCGCTCCTTTTCTTGAGCTGATAAGGGACTGCGCATTCGTCATGGCGGTGTGGGCGGCCTTTCGGCTTTGATCTATCAGGTCTAGGCATTCTTGGAGTGACGGCATCTTCTTGGATCTTTGCGGTTGATGGGCGCGTGGGACATGGCCCATCAGGAGCTGGAACGGCGCCTGTTTCGTGGTGCTGCTGGGCCAGGCGTTGTGAACGTATTGCGCTTGGGGCAGGAGGGCGGCCCAGTTGTTCTGCTGGTGGTTAACATAGATGCGGAGGTACTGTTCCAGCCACTGGTTAGTGCATTCTGACTGGCCATCGGTCTGAGGGTGGTACGCGGTACTGATGTTCTGTTCTATGCCTAGTGACTTGCATAGTTCGCGGGGGAAGTGAGAGGCGAAGTGCGTGCCTCTGTCGCTGATAACCTTTCGTGGGATGCCGTAGTGGGGGAAGACGTGCTGAGCGTAGAGTGCGGCGATTTCTGGTGCGGTCATGGATTCTCGACAAGGGATGAACATGGCGGCCTTTGAGCAGTCGTGATCTGTGACTGTTAGTATGGAGTCGAAGCCATTGGACTGGGGCAACTTGACGATGAGATCCAGGGCTACTGTCTCAAAGGGTAGCGCTGTCGGGTTAGCTGTGATGGGGACGAGGGGCGGCTGTGGTTTGGTGGTGTTTGCCTTCGTGGCCTGGCATGTGGCGCAGCCCTTGACGTAAGCGAGGACGGTTTCTTTCAGGTTCGGCCACCAGTAATCCTTGGCGATGAGTAAGCAGGTTTTTAAAATTCCGGGGTGGCCGGCCGTTGCCGAGTCGTGGTATAGGGAGATCACCCCCCTCCTAAGGTCGTTGTCTGCCACGACAACCAGGCGGTTGGCGTGCCACCATCCCCCACCGGGGCGGCGTTTGAGGGGGAAGGTCTTGGCCCAGGTGGCGAGGGTGTCGTGGTGGTCGCGCTGGGCAGCGAGGGTCCACTCCTCCAGGTCTACAATGGAGGCGGCATTAGTGAACAGCTTGTCGGGGAGCGCGACGATGTCTTCGTTGTCGCTGCTGGCTCCGTCGAAGTCTGGACAGTGGGAGAGGGCATCAGCTCTATTGGATGCCCCTGGCTTGTGAACTAGGGTGACGTCATAGTCGCCGAGGGTCAGGATGTAGCGCGCGATCCTCCTGTTGATCTTCTGGGGCGCGCGGTAGTACTGGAGATTCTTGTGGTCGGTGATGACCACGACTTGGTTCTGGGCGCCCATGAGCAGGTGGCGCCAGTGTTCGAGGCCGCGCACGATAGCGAGGAACTCTCTGTCCCAAATGGGGTAGTTGCGCTCCGTGGCGGTGAAGGTTTTCGAGTCGTACCCGACTGGTCGGCGGCGCCCTTGAGGGTCATGCTGGTACAGGATGGCACCGGTCGCGTTCTGGGAGGCGTCGACTTTGAGCTCGTAGGGTCGTGCGGGGCTGGGCTGCCAGAGGATCGGATCACTGGTTACTATCTCGATCAGTTGATCCACCGCGGCAGTACATTCGTCCGTCCAGACGAAGGGGATGCCTTTCTTTAATAAGGCGGTCAGGGGGCGTGCTATCTCGGCGAAGCCCGGGATGAAGGGGCGTTGGTACCCTAGAACCCCCAACGTCGATCTGAGCTGCTTGACGCTGGTGAGCTTCCGCGGCCACTCCTTGATTCCTCTCAGTTTACTGGATTCGATGCGCAGGGACTCGCCATCGATTATCAGTCCTAGGTATTCCACTCTTTGCTGCTCAAAGAGGCATTTCTGGGGTTTGAGGAAGAAGGAGTGCTCCTCCATGAGATCGAGGAGTGCATGCACAATTTCTCTGTGCAGGGCGTGGTCTAGGGGCGTGGCGATGAGGATGTCGTCCATGTATACGAAGATCATCCTGGGATACTTGAGCTTTAGCGGGCGGAGTAGTCTGTCCATGACGCGCTGAAAAGTGCTGGGGGCGTTACATTGACCGAAGAGCATAACACGGGGCTCAAACAGTCCTTGCGGCATCTTGAAGGCGGCCTTCCATTGGTCGCCGTCCTTGATGCGTACATTGTGATATCCCCATCGGATATCGAACTTGGTGAACAGGGCGCGTCCTTCTAGATCTCTGGTGAGGACGTTGATGTCTGGTAGGGGGTAGACATCCCTAACAGTCCAGCTATTGAGCGTGCGATAGTCCTGGACGGGGCGGAGGGAGCCATCCTTCTTTTTGATGAAGAAGAAGGGGGCGGCGTAAGGGGACTTGGACAGGCGGATGTAGTTCTTTTCGAGGTGCTCCTTGATCCACGCGTCGGCGGCGAGCATCTCCTTGGGGTTGAGCGGGTAGACCTTGCAGTCCAAGGTCGCAGGGGCGTCTGGCTTTAACTTGATGGCGTGGTCATCTTCTCTGCTGGGTGGGAAGCGCTGCGCTTCCTTTTCTGAGAAGACCCTCCAGTGGCGTGCGTACTCGCGCGGCACGTCGGTGGCTGTCGGGGTGGTTTGCTCTTTATGGGCGCGAATCGCCCATTCTTGAGCTATGTTGGTGCGGTTGATCTGGAGGACGAGACTATCTCCTTCCTCCCACTCGGTGGTGTTTAGCACGTGTCCGAGCATCTGCGCATAGCGCAACAGGGTTCTCAGCTGATCAGGGGCTCTCCTGCTGGTCGTGGTGAGGGTCAGGGGTCCACCGGCAATCGTCTTGGTGGTCCAGTTGATGGGCGGGTTAAAGGCATGGAGCCAGGGGAAGCCTAGGATCGTTCTATCTCGTCCTAGATTGGCGAGGTAGAAGCGCTGGACTTGCTTCTTCTTCCCTTGGCTGACGAGGAGGTCGCAGTACGTGGTGATCCATCCACTGCGATTTTCGGTCCCATCGACATTGTACAGGAGCCGGGGTTGCGGCAGGAGGCGAGGGGTTAGCTTGAGTCTTTGGGCAGCCTTTCGATCGATAAAGTTATCAGTTGCGCCGCTGTCCACTAGCGCACTTTCTTCAGCCTTCCCATGTATGTTCGAAAGCGTAAACTTGGCATTGACACTATTTCGATTCGAGACATACATGGTACGAAGATGCGAAGCTCGGTCCCAGGCTGACAGGTCGAGCCGCTTTAAAAATCCAAATCCTCTTCTATAATCTGATCAAACACATTGTTACGGTTGGTGGCGTTCATGGAACGTAGCTGGGACAGCAGGTCTGACTGGGGAGCCGTCTGGACTTGGCTGGCGCTATCCTCTGGGGCAATGGACGGAGGTGCTTCTGTCTCTGTCTCCGTGGTCCTGGCCTTTGGTGCCGGGCGTGGGCGCCTGCGTGGTTTCTCTGGACAGCGGTTTGCACGGTGGCCGATCTTCTTGCAGTAGAAGCACTTGTTCTCGGCGAACAGCTTCTTCCTTTCTGCCTCTGTCAGACGACCGCGAGTCTGGGCTGCGTCAACATCCATGGGAACTGGGACGTTGTTTCTGTTAGGTCGGGTGGTGGTCAGGAGTGGGGGGCACTGGCGTGCTTGGACGAAGTTTCTAAAAGCGGGGGCTGGTCCCAGTTCTGCGTCAATCTGGGCTTGTCTGAGGACCTCTTTACGCGCGGCGGTCTTCCAGTCGTCGAGGGTTACAGGGATGGTGTCCCGACTGAGTACCTTCATGGCGATGCTGCGCCTGAGTCCTTTCTTGAATAGGTCGAGGGTCCCGCGGTCAGTTGGGGACCAACCTGCGCCTAGGACATAGTGGTCAAAGGAGGCTATGAAGCCGTCGACATCGTTCCCTTGCATCTTGAGGTCCAGGAGTTTCTTATACGCCTCTTGGGCCTTGGCCGTATCTGTGAAGGCGTTGGTGAAGGCGGTCTCGAACTCCGTCCACAGGACCTGTTACGTTCTGTGGACTTGTACGCTTTCATTTTTACTTTCTATCATGCCTATCACTCCACGCTTCGGCTGACAGTGACATCCTCCTTCCTTGTTGTTCACAAGGAAGCGCGATGCCACTATTTACTTGACTCTATGGACTGCCGGGCCCCTACGGCCCGTGACTCCGTTCTTGCGTCTCACCACTGTACCACTTACTTACCACCCGGTCTGACGGACCGCCTGGACCGACGCGCAGCCACTAGTGCTACATTTGCACGCCTCTGCGCATGCGCTGCCTCGGCCTCTTACTGACTCACGCGTTTATGACTCACCTACTGTACTATGACTCCTGATGACTCGGGCTGCTTACTAGTGTCCTAGGGACACTGTGACTCGTACTGACTCGCTCTGACTCATGATTACTTGTACTTATATCGCGTACTTCGCTTAGAGCAGACCTTAAGTCTGTTCTCTTGTAATCTACACCAAGTGAACAGTCTTGTGTCCTCTCTTGTGAACCACCGCTCCTCTGGCTGATTGCCAGACTTTGCGCCCTTAGGAGTATCAACGCTTGATGCTTAAGAAGGGGAAGGGACTTAGTATCAGACGTCACAAGAGTACTCCAGCCAGGGAGAGGTACGCAGACCTCTTGCTGCTCTCGCGACCGCAGTCACCATCGTCGCCTACGCCCCCTCCATCGCCAGTGGAGGTACGCCCAGACCGTGGGCGTGACATTAGAACAGACTTATCAGTCCACGTCGGACCCCTCGAGTTACCGAGCCTAGCCAGTACATCGGAGTTCCCCAGCCTCCCCAAGAAAGAAATCATCGTGGCATCCCCAGTTGATCCAAAGTTCAAGCCATTCATGCTTGCCCTGTGTCCAGAAGACGACAAAGAGGACGACCAGAGAGTCATATTCTTCCACGAAGGAACAGAATCCACGCACTTTGAAGGAACAATCCCGTGGACAGGACACTACTTCCTCAGCATCCTCCCCAACAGATCCAAAGTCGGAGCATATCCAGTGCATCACGTAGCAGGCCAGTGGTACGAAATCGCATACGATAGCAAAAAGAAGCAACACTACACCTACGCGGAGGCCAGACATCGATTCCCAGTGCTAGGAGAACCGCAGGATCTAGGAGACTTGAGAGACGACACAACTGCCTTCACCAGTGAAGTTAGAGAAGCACTTTTTGGCGTAGAGACGCAACAAGTCAGAGACCCCAGCCCGATTGAAGAAGAACCAGTACAAGTTATGTCCACACAGACTATCACCATGGCACCAGCGCGCTTCGCCAGCACCTTGTCATATGCCAACATTGCTAGGATTAATCCCTCAGCACCCACAGAACCCCTCCCACCTGGAGGAGGAGGACCACCTGGAGGAGGAGGACCACCTGGAGGAGGACCGCCAGGGCTCCCTGGCTTCCCAGGATTCAACCTGGCTGCCCCAGCCCCTCAGAACGCAGATGCAAAGCTCGTAGGGCAACCCCCCACTATATTCACAGGAGAACGCGACAACGCGCAACAGTTTATGCTGGAATTGGAAAACTACCACTTCCTCAATCGCTTCTCTGCAGCCATTGCCCAAGGAGATAATCGTGTGTCACACGCCCTCACCCTCATTAAAGGACCGAAGGTCAACGGCTGGGCACGCCAACGCCTCAAGTGGCTCCAGCAGGTTTCCAGAGGGCAAATCCTCGACAATGATCCTTGGGAGTCATTCAAGGAAAGATTCCTCCTCGACTACAGCGACGTTACTGCCCCTCAGAAGGCACAATGCGACCTCCTAACCCTCAGGATGGATCCCACCAAGGGGGTCGACAATTATATCGTCCAGTTCGAAGAGCTGGCGGAAAGAGGAGGCATCGCTCTCGATAATCCTGCCCTCGCATGGTACTTCTGGAAGGGCCTCCCTCAGGGCTTGTTGCGGGCATGTCTCAGTGAAAGACCACCTCCTGCGACCTGGGAAGAATGGAAGAACTCCGCGCGCACCAATTACCTCCACCACCAGATAGCACAAGGCATCCTGGAGCAGCAGAAACAACAGAACCCTCCAGTGATAGCACGCCGCCCCTTTGCATTCCAACCACGCTTCCGCCCTCAGCAGCAGTACACACCGTGCCAGCAACAGTATGCACCTCGCCAACAGCCACCTCTCCGTCCCAGTCAGCTGGGACCAGTCCCCATGGAGGTCGATCGCATCAGGGCCACTATCAGTGACGAAAAGAAAGCCCGCCTCCGCAAGGAGGGCCGCTGTTATGAATGCGAAAAGCAAGGCCACCTTGCGAACGCATGCCCTGTTAGAAGGTGCAAGCAGGGACGTGCACGCGCTGCCAAAGTCCAGGAGACACCAGAAGCACAAGAATATGCAGAGGAGGAGGAAACCGTCGCCATCCCCACGCCTGCTGGCCTAGCCACCCCAGACGCCATTCTCAAAGCGATGGCTGCTCTCAATGATGAAGATTATAACAAGATGGGACAGATGTGGGAGAGTCAGGGTTTTCCAAACGCCTGAATACGTCGGCCAGTATTCGGGCCATGTTTTGTCGTGATGTGTATCTACCAAGAATCAAATCTATGCGTATCCCAGCCCAGTTACACACATCGACAGTCAAGGCCACGCTCCCTGCCTTCTTAGACAGTGGAGCAACAGAAAACTTCGTCAGCCCAGCTTTCATTAAGCAACAGTGCTGCAACACAGACTCGCCACATTACCCCTTCGACGCCCAAGAAAGTTACGCAACGCAGATGGAAGCAAGAACAGCATCGGGGAACTCACCAGGTTCACGGAACTAGAGGTCTTTACAGGGAAAGACAGTCACGTCCACCGCTTCTACGTCGCAGAGCTAGGAGGAGATGATCTGATCCTCGGATATCCCTGGCTCGCTGCCACCAACCCACGCATCAATTGGGCTAAAGGCACACTGGACGCAGAAGTCATCATACGCACGCCAGAAGCATCCCTCTTAGAACCCACGCTTCCTATACACGTCGCCGGATTCCACACTGAAATCCCACCATGCCCACCACTCCTGGAGCCAGGAGATGAACTCATCGTGCGACTATGCAAGACCACCGTTTCCCAGCGCATTGCCGAAGAAGCCCAGTCCACAGAGAAGCGAACTTGGGATCAGATAGTACCCGCACACTACCACCGCTTCCGTAAAGTGTTCAGTGAACAAGCAGCACAACGCTTCCCTGGCTCGCGCCCATGGGACCATGCTATCGACCTCAAACCAGATGCGCCCACGAACTTCAACTGTAAAATATATCCGCTCAACCCCAAAGAACAAGTATTCCTATGCCAATGGACCAAGGAGAATGAATCACAAGGCCTCATCAAACCATCAAAGTCCGAGTACGCATTTCCAGTCTTCTTTGTCAAGAAAAAGAATGGAGAACTACGCCTGGTTATCGACTATCGCAAACTCAACACTGTCACCGTCCGCAACCGCTACCCACTCCCCCTCATCCCAGAACTCATTGACAGGGTGAGAGGGCACGCACTTTTCACCAAGATGGACATCAGATGGGGCTACAACAACATCTGCATACGCGAGGGGGACCAGTGGAAGGCCGCATTCAAAACAAACCTTGGATTGTTCGAACCGATGGTCATGTTCTTCGGCCTTACCAATTCCCCAGCGACATTCCAGACTATGATGAACCAAATATTCAAGGAACTCATTGACGGAGGATACGTTACAGTATACATGGATGACATTCTCGTACACACACCATTGAACTACGCACTACATCGACGCATCACCACACAAGTCTTGGAAGTTCTCCTCCAACACGACCTCTATCTACGACCAGCCAAATGTCTCTTCGAAGTCACCACAGTGGAATACCTGGGCATTATACTTGAGAAAGATCGCCTTCGCATGGACCCCATCAAAGTCAAGGCAATCCTGGAGTGGCCGGTCCCCAAGTGTGTGCGCGATGTACGCGCCTTCATTGGCTTCACCCTCTTCTACCGCCGATGGATCCCCAAGTTCAGCGAGAAGGCACGCCCCATGAATGAACTCACACACAAGGACACTCCCTGGGAATGGACAGAGGAACGGCAAGCTGCCTTCGAGGCCCTCAAGAACAGTGTAGCCTCTGCGCCAGTACTACGGCAACCAGACTTCAGCAAACAGTTCTACGTAGACACCGACGCATCTCAGCATGCATTGGGAGCAGTACTACAGCAAATGGATGAGCAGAATCGCCTACACCCCATCGCATTCCACTCAAAGACCTTCGACGCCACCCAACGCAACTGGGATGTGGCTGACAGAGAAGCGTTCGCAATATTGGATGCTCTACGCACCTGGAAGGCATACCTCGCAAGCAGTGAACACAAGGTTATCATCCGCACAGACCATCGTAATCTACAGTACTTCCTACGCCCACAAAACCTCAATCGCCGCCAAGCCAGGTGGTCACCAGAGCTCCAAGAATATGATTTCAAACTTGTACACATCCCAGGCAAACAACACATACCAGCGGACTTCCTTTCGCGTCCCCCAGGAGACAAAGGCGAACACGACAATGAAAACATCACTCTATTCCCCCAAGGATGCATTGCGACACTTCAATTCGCTACATTCCCACCAGAGTTAGAGGCGCGCAGACAGATCCTCCAACGCTATCATGACCACCCACTTGCTGGACACCCAGGAGTGAAGAACACACTTGCATTATTACGCAGACACTACGAAGGAGGGAGGGAACTCGAGCAATTCACCAAGGAATACGTACAAGGGTGCGCCAAGTGCCAAGAAACCAAGGCGCGCACTACACAACCCAGGGCAGCATTATTTCCCATCGACGTCCCTGCAGAAGAGGGACCTTTCCAGAGTGTGTCCATGGACTTGATCACAGACCTCCCCAACTCCGCAGGGCATAATGCCATTCTCACTATTGTCGACCAAGGCTGCTCCAAGGCAGCACGCTTCCTCCCCTGCTCTACCACCATCACAGGTGAAGGGGTGGCCACCCTATATTTCCGTCACATCGTGCCCTGGTTTGGGCTGCCCAGACGCATCATTTCAGATCGTGACCCCAGATTCACATCACATTTTGCACGCGCATTGACAAAAAGTGTGCACGCCAAGCAGAATATCAGCACCGCGTTCCACCCCAGGACAGATGGCCAGAGCAAGCGCGCCAATCAACAAGTAGAACAGTACCTGCGCCTCTGGGTTCCAGACCAACAGGACCAGTGGGCTTACTACCTTCCCATGGCGGAGTTTGTGTTCAACTCCTGGCCACACGATCGCACCAAGCTCACTGCACATGAGCTCCTCTTCAGCTACCAACCCCAATGCACTATCGATAATGACCCCACAGACCCACCAGCCGTACAGGACCGCCTCACACACATCACCAACGCAAGAAAGCGTGCACAAGCACTCCTGAATGCGCCACCAAAGACAGTAACCCCTCGGTTTCAGAAGAATCAAAAAGTCTGGCTAGAAGGGCGCCACATCAAAACCTACTACCCCAGTACTAAGCTAGCGCCTAAACGCTTTGGACCCTTCAAAATCACATCAGTCATCTCACCAGTAGCTTACCAACTCGAGTTGCCACCATCATGGACGATTCATAATGTGTTTCATGTCGATCTTTTGATGCCTTACCAAGAAACAAGCGCTCATGGACCCAATTATACACGCCCCCCACCAGAAATCATTGAAGGAGCACCAGAATGGGAAGTTGAGCGCATCATGGGAGAGCGCTACTGGGGCAGAGACCGCGAACACCAATACCTAATCAAGTGGAGAAACTACCCACACGCTGACAACACCTGGGAACCAGCTACAGGTGTCTTTGCTCCGGACTTAGTCAGGGAGTTCCATCAGAAGACCAAGACACATCGAGGCACTGTGAGACCTAGGAGAGGGGTGAAACCCAGGGACGCTCGCCTGGCCTGCATATCCCCAAATTCTCTGAGCGGTGGCCCCCAAGCACCACCAGCACCAACCTTGCCCAGTCTACCGACGTTCTCGCCTGTGAGAAGGTCTGCGCCAACACCTGTGCCTCCCAGTCCACCAACGCCACTTCGCTCAGCATCGTCAGTGTTGCTTCGTCTCTCTGCGGTCCCCGGCTACCCCGAGACCCTGTACCAGTCCTGCACACCTTCCCGCTCTAAAGCACTGGCCCCATCTGTAAACTGGGCTAAGACTGAAATGGCACGTAACAAGACAGCATATAAAACCGCTAAGAAACACCCCAACTCCTTTTCTGCATCCTACCCTCCCAGCTTCCTCGCAACCGTGGCTTCAGTGCACCCCTCAGCCTTCCGTTACTCTTCCTCTCCACAACGCTTCCACCCCTACGCAAAACATGCTGTGGCCCGTCACCCTCGTCGTCATCCTCCTGCTTACATGTCTTCCTCGTCTACTACTTCCTCCGCGCCTGGTTCCCCAATCTACCAAGGGGACTACACAGAATTCGCCGCCGCGCTGAACGTCCCTCCACTCGTATCTCGCCCTGCCTCCCCCATGTCTGACGTCGAGCTCCCTCCAGCTGAAACCCTGGACATCCTCGCTGCTGACCCTGCCATCACTTCCACCCCTGCCGCTCACACCCCTGTTTTTACCCCCACCCCTGGCCTCATCCTCCTGGACCAGGAGAGCCGCGAACTCCCCTGGGGCGGCTCTGAGCCGGAGGGACCCTCCTTCGCCATTAACATGCGTGGTCTACAGACTGGGGAGGAGATCGTGGCGCGTCTTAATGCCACCATCGCAGAAATCATCGACACTATCGACGATGAGGACACCCGCATCACCGTCATCGATGCCACCACTTCCCTACGCACCAGCATCGAGCAGGACGAAGGCCCTGGAACCCCAGAATGGAGGAAGAATAGTGTTTTAAAGTCCGGTCCGGTCCGGTTTTCGGGCCTGATTGCCGTTGAACCGGAACCGGAACCGGTCAGAGGCAATGAAAGATTTTGTGAAAACCGGACCGAACTGACTGTGACCGGTCGATATCGGTTCGGTCTAGGCCTCAAAACCGGTCCAAATCAGTCTAAACCGGGACCAGTCATTGACCTGTTCAGATCAGTTCCATGCACGGTTCAGACCGGTTTTCATTCACGCGTATGGTATACATGCACACAAGTTCAAGGCCTTTTTCTTTATTACTATTGCTAAGTGTACATCTATGTATTCTAATATCTTATGTACCCTGCTTCTGCTGCCGCTGCCCCTGCCGCTGTCGCTGCATCTACCCACGCCGCCGCCGCCGCTGCCTCTGCCGCCGCCGCCGCCGCCACTCTCACTGCTCCAGCTACTGCGCCCGCTGCTACCGCCGCTGTTGCCGCGTTGCCATCGCTGGATGAGGACGGGGCGGCGAGTGGATCTGAGACCCCGCGGGTGCACGTAGAGGGGGATGCGGCCGGCACGGCAACACGAGCGACGCCCGGGTGACGAGGAGCGCGGCAGGCGGAGGCACCACATGCCAGTGCCGGTGCGGGACAAGGTCAAGGCAGAGAAGGGATTTGAGACCCCGCGGATATGCACGATGCCTAGGTCACGAGGGACGCCCAGGGTGACGGGAAGCGCAGCGGGCAGAGGCCCGTGGGCGTTGGTAGCTGGTGCCGGTGCTGGTCGAAGACGGGGTTGGAGGTGGCTGTAAGAATACTGTAAACGATGACGTCTTGATATTTGTCGCAGCATTGATGATCTCGCGGATCACCCCCAGCTCGCGTTGGCGAGCGAGAGAGGGTGGGGACAGTGGTGGTGGCGGCGACATGGCGGTTGTCTCCAGCAAGGTGAACCACCATCCAACTCACGTTTGCGAGCGAGAGGGGGTGGCGGACATGTACCTGTGAGTGATGAGTTGTTAGCCAGTGACGAGAGACAAAAAAAAGGGGGATGGTTGTGACAGCGCATGTCACAGGCAGAGCGCCACCTCGCGTTTGTGAGCGAGGGGGTGGTGACGGTGACGGTGACGGTGACGGTTACGCGGCGGCGGTCTCAAGCAAGTTGAAAGGAGCGAGAGGGAGTGGTGGCGACGATGTGGCGGCTATGGTCGTCATAGAAGGAAACACTGGCACCCCAGGCTCGCGTTTGCGAGCGAGTGGGGTGTTGGCGACGTGGCGGTGGCGCCAGCGCATCGTCGATGTACCTGTTTGGGGTGCTTGTTAGTTAGTAGGAATGATACAAACGAAAAAAAGAGAAGAAAATACCTTACCAAGAGTGCAGCGTCAGGTGTCGTGGGCGAGGGAGCTGGGGAGCAGGTGAGGGCCAGTTCAACCCGGTTATGACCGGTTTTGGCCGGTTCTTACTGTACAAGGAAATGGCTTGAACCGCGGACCGGACAATACCGCAAATCAGGAAAACCGTGACCGATGGTCCGGTTCTCACCGGTCAGAGTCCGGTCCGGTCCCCGGTTATTTCCCGGTCCTATGGACCGGACCTGTAAACACTAAGGAAGATTACCCAAGACCTCCCAACTTCCGCACCTTCCGCTTCCTTGCTTCCCCACTTGCTACCACCTTTGTCCCTGGAGCCCGCACACACGACACCCGCCAAAGCATCCATGGACGCCTGCACAGTTACTTCTGTGCGACAGACCTCTGCCCCTTCCACCGCTAACCCCATTCACATTAGAACCTTGGCTATGACAGATGGCCCACCGTCTGCCGGCATACCAGGTCTCGCCCCCTTTCTTGATGACGAACCCTTCTACCCAGGAGGGATCGTGTTTGTTGACACCCTCCAGAGAACTGCGACTGGTTCACCACCTTGGTGGACGGATGGTCGCAGCGCCAGCGCCTTGAGAGGCAACTCCACCACCAACACTCCACCACCATCACTCGAATCGTCGAGCGACGGCCCCAGCAGCGATCCCGCCGTGCCTCAGGCACATGCAGCCTACGCCACCACCAGCGAACAGGAGGCATGGGGACTTACCCAGGCCTTCACACAGGCCTTCCACTTCCCGGCCGTCGCCGGCCCCTACGCGCTTCCTCTGGCCCGAGAGGACGCTAATAGATCTGACCAGGGAGGAATCTGCAGGCCCCTCAGTGCTGCCGCCGCCCTATGTAACCCAGGGCGGACGATCTTTGATGCAACCCCAAGCCTATGGGAATCCGCACAATTCATCGCAACCCCCGATGCCTCCGTCGGCCCCCTCGCTGCTACAAGTAGTGCTGCTGGTGAACAGCAGGGGGTATGTAACAAACATAGCGACAGCGCACGTCCCGGCGACATCAGTCCTTCAACACAGCGAAGGTGCCGTCGTCTTGCGGCAGGCAAGGGAGTGAGGAAGACCACTGGGGTGAGGAAAACCAAGAAACCGCGCCGCAAGATGGCGACGTTCTACTGTGGGCGATGCCGCACTGATGGTGCGGACCACAAGTACGAGAACTGCCCCTTGTGGCGGGTCTGCGGTTTCTGCAACCAGAACGGGCACTGGGGCTTCGACTGCCCTACACCACACCTCAAGTGCCAAGTCTACCGCTGCGGTGTCCACGTTGGGCACCAGTATATGGGCACGGTTTGCCCCGTCTCGGGCATCATGAAGAACTTGGACTTCGGGTACGCAGAAGAGGGCAGTGAGGTGGACTTGGAACACGCGACCCTCATCTATGGTGAGGACCTGGACTGGGACTCCTTTCTTGAGCCACTCTAGGGCTCTTTCTGCTTACTGTACAGCTACGGACCGGACTTAGCGAGTGATGGCACACCCGCCTAGAAGAGGGGGTGGTGTTACGGTTTCTTTCCCTTTCCCTTACTTGACGCGCCATTCGGGCTCTGACCCGTGACCTGTACTGTCACATGATGCGATATCATGTGACACGACTCGGACTTACCAATTGTCATGTGACCATATGTCATGTGACGCGATGACTCCTCGTGACTGAGACGCGACGCGATGCGACTGATACTGTATAGCGACTCATGGCGACTCCCTCTGAGTCGTTGCGACTGTACGCGACTCATAGTAGTGACTCTTGGTGAGCACTAACTGACTCTTGATTGACTCCTACCTACGACTCGTTGTGACTAGGTAGGATAGTATAAAAGCAGTAGGAAGTTGAGCTGGAATCCCCAGTCTCAACTTCATCTCCAATACAAGTTGAATCCACTGCAGAACCCTTGTGACTAAGCACCTTCCTATTCCTTTCATCTCTATCACCACTCCGGCTTAGTCAGCCACATCGAAGCTTGACGCGTGTGCTATAACACGTGTAACGTCACAGAAAGGCTCCTTTGCGAAGGACCTACCGGAACCAAGTACTCGGGCATCTCGGCCTCGGGCACCTCGGCCTTACTCGGGTTCCAACAAGATACACGTGACTATTCCCAGGGTCACGTGCCAAGTCAAGACGACTTAGATCACGTGCAGCAGCCACTCGATCACGTGACATGAACGCGAGCTCGCTTTGAGCCACGGTCCCTTGTAACCGTGACACCAGCACCTTCCAGCGCGTCATGGATAGGCTACTCTGTCCGTTGAAACTCAAGTACCCCAGGATGATCTTCGTGTACATGGACGACATCCTCATTGCCACGCCTCTAGACCATGCCCTGCACAGAGAAATTGTGCACGCACTCCTCGACCTCATGGAGGAGCACTCCTTCTTCCTCAAACCCCAGAAATGCCTCTTCGAGCAGCAAAGAGTGGAATACCTAGGACTGATCATCAATGGCGAGTCCCTACGCATCGAGTCCAGTAAACTGAGAGGAATCAAGGAGTGGCTGCGAAAGCTCACCAGCATCAAGCAGCTCAGATCGACGCTGGGAGTTCTAGGATACCAGCGCCCCTTCATCCCAGGTTTTGCTGAAATAGCATGCCCCCTCACCGCACTCCTGAAGAAAGGAGTCCCCTTTGTCTGGACCGACGAATGTACCGCTGCCGTGGATCAGCTGATCGAGATAGTAACCAGCAATCCGATCCTCTGGCAACCCAGCCCCACACGACCCTACGAACTTGAAGTCGATGCCTCCCAAAACGCGACCGGCACCATCCTGTACCAGCATGATCCTCAAGGATGCCGTCGACCAGTGGGATACGACTTGAAGACGTTCACCGCCACGGAGCGCAACTACCCTATCTGGGATAGGGAGTTCCTTGCCATCGTCCGAGGCCTCGAACACTGGCGCCACCTGCTCATGGGCGCCCAGCACCAAGTTGTGGTCATCACCGACCACAAGAACCTCCAGTACTACCGCGCACCCCAGAAAATCAACAGGAGGATCGCACGGTACATCCTCACCCTTGGTGACTACGACGTCACCTTAGTTCACAAGCCAGGGGCATCCAACAGAGCCGATGCCCTCTCCCACCACCCAGACTTCGATGGGGCCAGCAGCGACAACAAAGATATCATCGCGCTACCCGACAAGCTGTTCACCAATGCGGCGACCATAGTTGACCTAGAAGAACGCACCCTTGCCACCCAACGCGACCACCAAGACACCCTAGCCACCTGGGCCAAGACCTTCCCCCTAGAACGACGCCCCGGTGGAGGATGGTGGAATGCTGACCGTCTGGTTGTTGTGGCAGACAACGACCTTAGGAGGGGAGTGATCTCCCTATACCACGACTCGACAACAGCTGGCCACCCTGGAATTTTAAAAACCTGCTTACTCATCGCCAAGGACTACTGGTGGCCAAACCTGAAGGAAACCATCCTCGCCTACGTCAAGGGATGCGCCACTTGCCAAGCCACGAAAGCCAACACCACCAAGCCGCAGCTGCCCCTCGTCCCCATCACAGCTAACCCGACAGCCTTGCCATTCGAGACAGTGGCTCTAGACCTCATCGTCAAGTTACCCCAGTCTAACGGCTTCGACTCCATCCTAACGGTTACAGACCACAACTGCTCGAAGGCCGCAATGTTTATCCCATGCCGCGAATCCATGACTGCACCGGAAATCGCCGCACTCTATGCCCAGCACGTCTTCCCCCACTATGGCATCCCACGAAGAATCATCAGTGATAGAGGCACACACTTCGCCTCCCACTTCCCCCACAAACTATGCAAGTCACTAGGCATAGAACAGAACATCAGCACCACATACCACCCCCAGACCAATGGCCAGTCTGAACACACAAATCAGTGGTTGGAACAGTACCTCCGCATCTACGTTAATCACCAACAGAACAATTGGGCCACCCTCCTACCCCAAGCGCAATATGTCCACAACGCCTGGCCCAGCAGCACCACGAAGCAAGCACCATTCCAGCTCCTGATGGGCCATGTGCCACGCGCCCATCAACCACAAAGATCCGAGAAGATGCCATCACTCCAAGAATGCCTAGACCTGATAGATCAAAGTCGAAAGGCCGCCCAGACCGCTATGACGAATGCGCAGTCCCTTATCAGCTCAAGAAAGGGAGCGCGATTTAAGCCATTCGCTCAAGGACAGAAGGTCTGGCTCGAAGGGAAGCACATCCACATCACTCAGCCAAGCGCGAAACTCGCTCAGCGCCGATACGGCCCCTTCGCCATCACCAAAGTCATCTCCCCCGTAGTTTACCAAGTCGCAATTCCCCCGCAGTGGAGACTCCGGCGAGTTCACGATGTCTTCCACGCCAGTCTCCTCACCCCATATGTAGAAACTAAAGAGCATGGCCCCAACTTCACAGAACCGCCCCCGGACGTCATTGATGGGGAAGCAGAGTATGAAGTCGAGGCCATCCTAGAATACCGCCGATACGGAAGAACCAAAGAGCCGCAGTACTGAGTCAGATGGAAAGGGTACTCCGCAGCAGAAGATACGTGGGAACCTCGGAAGAACCTGAAAAATTCCATGACCTTGATCCGACAATTCCACCGAGATAACCCCGCAGCGATAAGGAGGGCCTATATAAGACACGCCTTGACTGCCCTCAAGTCCTCACCTCCCAGTTCACCCCCCAGTCCCTCGTCCACTTTGTCTCTTAAGACACCCCCGCCAGCTTACTCCTCCCTCTATGTCCACCCATGGCTCGCCGCAAAACCAGCAACGCGACATCGAAGAAGGTCCCGATGCCAGGGACCCATCCCCACCGTCGCCAACCACCACGAAGAATGACAGCCAGTCAAGCTCCGAGGACGTCCCCTTCACCACCAGAGTATTCACCGTCAGAAGCACTGACAGCAGCAGCAGCGACGACGACAGCACCAGAGCTCATGGAGGAAGTAGACCGCATTCTCGACGAAGTATTAGCATCCCTGACCTCCACCCCGCCCCCGACCTCTCAGACCACCCACTCAGCTCAGACAACTTCTGCAGGGTTTGTAATGCCCCCATCCGGATTGGCGACGGCCACGCCACCTGGAGCCCCTCCCCCATCTCGTGCCTCGCCACCACCACTACCAACGCCGCCACCCTCGTCTTCGACGCAGCAACGTCAATCCCAAGCCCTCAGTCGCCTCAGCCAGCCAACCCCCGCCTTCATGCAGCGCCGCCCGTCAGAGCCACCATCGCAACCGTACTACCAGCTGCCGACAATGACCTTGCCTGCGCCATCCAGTTTCTGCCGCCGGGATCGGTCCCTGCCCCTCGCTTCGGGATCACACACAGCTACGCAGACGTCGCCGCCACCCCCTTCGGTCAAGGAAGAAGTACCGGAGCAGCTTCACGCCCCCACGATAGCGCCAGAGATACAAGCCACCATCAGCAGGACAGCGCGCTCAGCCACTCTGGTTATCTCCTGCGATGGGATCGACTTGTCGACAATCCAGGTGAACGCGACGTTATCCTTGTCCCCAATCACAACAATCGCCTAGTCCCCACCACGTATTACGCTCACTTCACTCGCATTGACGAGCCCCTCATCCTTGGACGTCTGACCACAACGTCACCGATTTACGCTGAGCCCCTTTACGCTAAACCCCGCCCCAACGCTCACCTTCCAGAAGTAGATGATTGGGACCTTATGGCCCTGGAAGGAAGCCACCAGCACCGTCATCATGTCGACCGCCTCCTAGATGGCCTCTGCGACGCAGGCACGCTCGTGGAGGTCCACCGTTACCGCATCACCATTTGCCGACTCCAGTTCCAGGTCGAACAGGAGTACAATCACCTCCTCACCTCCCCGGCACGTCGTGCCGAGTATTCCGCCTCCCAGCTCGCCGCGGACGCTGACCTAGTACGCCGCCGCTTCAAGCTCAGGGATGAGCTGCGCGGCATCGAGATGCATCTCTACGATGCCACCGTTATGTCCCGGATTGGCCCGAAGCTCGACCAGATCCTCGAGCGGCCTATCCTCCCGTCCATGTCCTATTGGCTCCGCGGCCGCCCTGCTACCCACGAGACCGACATCGTGGCGAACCTCCTGGTTCGAGTCCCTGTACGTTCCCACTTCATGACCACGCCCACTATGCCTCCACGCCCTCGTGCGCCCCCGGCACCCCCTGTTTCCCCCACTCCCGTTCCCATTCACCAGCGTCATCAGCAAAAGTTCAAAAAAACTTAAACCAACTTGATGGCGCTTGAGGTTGCTTATCATG
>QLOZ01000695.1:0-10342 GCA_003314065.1 Lactarius sp. MG50
GCTAAAATTTGCGCTAAACTACTTTGAGAGCGTGACCGGTTGCGGAAAGGAGCCAACTCGCATGGGGGCGTGACTGTGACGCCGGAAGACCGATTTCGTTCACACTCAGGCTAGAAGATCCGGTTTGGACTTTGGACTCCTGTTCTAGACCAGCCTCGGCGATTCAGGCCGGCGCTAGATTCCAGAGAGATAGGCGTGGTCTTTCACTGAGCTGGAAGCTGCTGCCTATTTCCATTTTCTGTCCAATGTCTAGTCGTTCATCTTCCTTTCAATTAACAGATCTGGTTCAAACGATTGGGTGAATAGCCGGTCGTCAAAATCGCGCAACAGTCGAATCGTCGACCGGCCAGAGCTTCGCGATAATGCGACGTAAATGTTGAACAGAGACAGTGATCCCGACGGAGGTGATGCTAGGTCGACGATAACATGTGAGATGGTTTGACCTTGCGAGCGCCGGTAATCCGTGAATGCATATGCCGGCGTAATGGGAAACTGACGCCTTACTACACTGCGTCGAACTCAGCGGCCTTTGCCTCTTCCCATTCCAGAGACTTCTATTTGTACTGCCGTCGATACTGGTTCAATGGGCACCACGGTCTCATCAAGATCGTTTAAAACCGACGCTCGCGCTCACGTTAACTTGACTAGTATGCAAATAGGCATGTGACGGAGGTGTGCAACAGATCCTGAATGTAGCGGTGGTTCATCAGGGTTTAACTTGAAGATGACATCGATTATTTTTCCGCGCGCTCCGTTGGTGATGTCCAAGTGGTGATGTCCAAGTCTGTTGCCACTTGGCGCTGGTTATCCTCAACCATTTGGCTGTTCTAGCTCAACAAGCGATGGAAATCTGCTCCTTCCGCGTTTCGATTCAACTTTCGAGCTCGCTTCTGCAGATCAATGATCCACGAACGAGTTTCAGAGGGAAAAAAAAAATCCGCTTCCTCTGCTAGGCGCGGCCGCCGCCTGCTGCGATTGCATGTTCTGCGTGCCGCCGTTCTCGAATCGGTATTTGGCTGGTGAAGTGCGTACGTCTGACGCACGCGCGAGTTCGAGAAAAAGGGACAGGAGTGCAGATAGAAGAGAGAGAGACAAGGGGAAAGGGATTCACGTCGACACGTTTGCTTTACGAGGAGGAAGTCCTATACGGTTCAGTTATAGCTTTACTTCACTGCCCTTCAACAGGGCTTCTACTGTAGCTTATATACTAGGGCGTGTCAATGGTATTACGACTGAGGCACGAACAAGAAGGGGAAGTGATGATGGTAGTGTAGGGAACGAATTTGGCTTGTCAGAGAAAGCGGCGATATCATGATATGATGAGCTACTAGTAGGATGCATTGGAGGAGGGGAACGGATTCAAGTTAGGTGTCACGGGCGCTCCGAAGCACCTCATTCCGAGCGTGACGGCATGTCTCGCCTTACACTGGCTAAACACACTCTACCAACTCTTCTTCCGTAACCTTGCCCCTTGCATTGAACGTGTCCGCCTGCGACTCGAGGCTATGGTCCTGCTATCCTGCTTGAGCCATAACGTCGTCCTCTGCGGCGTCTGCGAAATTGGGGGGACAATCGTGTGTTCGGTCATGGTCGGCTTCTTCTGCAGCCTGAGCGGTATCACATTCATGAAAGTACTGAATTCCGTGATACCACGCGATGGACCTGCTGCGATGCGGATTCCAGGAAAGTTTGATACACTTCAGACCACGATTGATCCTCATCCTCTCGATCGCGCGCAATCTCTCCAAGGTTTCAAACACACGAGGAGTGATGCGCAATACAATTCATACGTTTTCGTTCGTCCTCTATGTGGTGACTTATGATATTCGGCCAAATACGGTATGTGGTTGGTTTCCATGGTGCCGTATTGTCACATTCACAGTGTCTCGCGGTCGTCCTTGTGTCTCTTGGTCAAATGTACTCTTCGTATGTATTTACGAAGAAGTTCAACACGTTGTAAGCCGTCTCCTCGATGAGCGTAATCGGTATTGCAGAAGCGGCCAGTATCCATCCAATCCGCTATCTCGAAATCTTCCTCAAAAAGAAAATTCGACATCCCAGATGTAGTCAAACGAGCCAAAGCCCGAAAAGGTTGACAAAATCACGTTTCCGTTTTCCTTGTTTTCCTTTTTCAAGTTTGATTTGGCAGCAGCAAGGTCTTCGCCAACGAAGTTGGCGTTTCCAAGTACCTCAGTTGAGAATGAATAGACTCCCACGATGCCATGTGGCATTGGCCAGGGTGGCTTGGGTGACACATAGCGGGCAAACTGAGAAAAGGGTTGACAGAAAAGAAGGATGGCTGACAAGGTGAGATGAAGCTGGTTGAATGACAAGAGGGATCCCGGAATGGAGGTCACCGGTGACAGGAGATCCACGACAGAGACTTTTAGACACTTGATGGCTCGGTGGCTTTGATTGCCAAGTGGGTGTCGAGAGGCAGGGCATCGACTCGGAGGATTCAAATAGGAAAGGCCTAGAGGTTTTCATGCAAACGAATAGAGGGAAAGGAGGGTCCAGAAAGGAGGGTGCTTCCTCCGAGGGGGCTCCTCTGGGATTTATATATGTCTGTGTTTGTTAGGGGATCCATCTACTCCGGAACCATTGATAAGATAAACGGTGATATTCGCTAGTAGAGAACGAACAATTATTCGGCAGGTTACCCCATCTATGCCAGTGATTCCCTTAACTTTCTCAGGTTACGGGCCCTAGGCAAGTCTAGTACTTCTACTCAGAACACTCTCGTGCACATTATCGTCTGACCTCATCACTGGCATGTCTGGCGCTGATACTGTCTCTCGCAACCTCATTGGTCCTGGTATCTCAGGCGCCACTGCTAACGGCATCTCAACTCACTTTAAATTTATTTTCGCCCAAACTCCACTTCGTTATGGATACTCATAGAGAAACAAGTTGATGTCCATGCCTTTGGCATGCTTGCGTTGACGTGCATGCCGTAGGCAGGGTTGCAGGGTTGTGAAGCAAGCATGCAACCCATGCCGAAGGCATGGACATCAACTTGTAGAGAAATTATAGTACAATACTGCGTGCCAGTAGTCCCCCCAGTCTTTCTCTCGAAGATTGAGCTCCTATTTTTAACAGCAAGTGATATGACAGAAAACGTGTATACGAAGGTAGAGGAAGCGACACAGTCATGGTCGCCTTACAAACTTTGATCTTGACGGCCATATAGCCACTACGCATGGTCAAGAATGCGTGGCTATAGCAGGATGACTGAATAAATGACACCTTGAGCGGGAATAGGCCACAGTTGGAGACGAGAAGCAGACGTCAGAAGGTCGAACATGGTGGAGAAGAAGCCACCATTGGAGAATAAAAGGCCGCGTGATTTGTTCTTGCAAATCATGAAGTCGTAGATAGCTTCTACCCAAAGCCACACAGTAGGAAGATATAGCTCCCCTCAGAGAAACTAGTACCGTAGTAATACACGAGATCGGATGTGTTGTAACCTAAACGGTATGCCCGTGGTCCCGAATAGATTTCGGAGAAACGTAGATGTGCCTTTCGATAGTGTCGCTGTTTTCTTGTTTGGTATCCACGACTATTGACCGTTCGATGCGTACTTGAAGAGCGCAATAGTTCTGCGTGTCGACAAAATCGTCTCGCGACCCTGGTGAGCGAGCTTGGTTGACGCTGCGCCCACCCTTTGTGCCCCCGGGGAAGCGCATATCATGCGGCACCACGCTTGGGATCGGTATCTGCGTTACAATGACAGATTCTCTAGCATCTGGCCATTCCAGGGGGTCAATAGGTCAAGTATTGGCGTGGTGGGGTACGTACCATATGGGTGAATGAGAACACGTTGACTCATAATCCATGTGACTGCATATCCAAGCGATACACTACAGCGAGTGCGGTCAGCCTCGCAGCGACAAGTTTGGGAAATAAAAAGAACCCAGATGATGGGATGGAATGCTTGAATTCTCGATGCAAGAAAACGTTCATCATGTTCACGGCTGTAGGAGAAGAGATAAGCTAGCGGTGACTGGCCTGGAGAAGGAACATGCCTGTAAGTGCGACGAAATATCCCAAGCCATCATATAACATTCTCAATGTGGAATAAGACCTCCGACAACAGCTACTCGGAAGACGACTTACATATTCACAAGCCGTGAGGCACTGCGAGGAGTCAGAGCTGACATGATGGCTTCAAGCAGGCATGACTTACGAAGACGCTCCAGGAACCCTCATCTTGAGAAGGTAGACTGTCGAAATCGAGAGTGCGAAACAATCAAATAACATGGCTGCCAAGTAAAAGGACCAGGTAGAGACAGGCAGTTGTGGATGAGAACTTGTAGCCACGCAACTAAGATGTTTTGTCAGGAGGGCTAGATAAGGGAGGGGGGGAATAAACGTACTTTCCCTGATCATAAGTACAACCACGCAACGTTCAATGCACCCCTCGCAAGACAAGAAAAACGTTGCACTCACATTCGTCATTACGGCTGCGTCGTAGTGTCAATATGTCAATAATATAGGCCGCAGAGGCTGTGTAGCTCACGAATCAGGTAGAGTAAATTAGAGAACCATTGGAACTGCACTCATATGTCAGTATGAGTATCCTTAGATCTGGAATGGTGGAAACTGACCCCTACAGTAATGACATACGTTGATAAAATGATCCGACCTACCCAGACATTGTGCAGGGAAATGCTGTATGTTCTGAAAATCGTTGTCAGACTCAGAGTTGGGGATACAGGGTCTAGATCCACCGGACACCTAGGATTGCCTGCGACACCATCACTTGTATTACTACAAAATTACTCAAATCGGGCGCCTAGACTGTGTAGAGCAGTGACACCGACCTTTGAAAATAGAACAGACATGGTAGTAGTGGCTGCAGGATTTTGGCGAGAAATGGTGGTGGAAAAACCCCACATTACTGACGACCATCAGGATTACGCTTGAATACCTACAGAACCTGTGAGCAGGTGTTGCACCCGACAATGTTGAAAGACGTGCCGAATAAGAATGAATAATATCACGCCCAACCTATCCAACGTGTACCAATTAAACCCTTATCTTCCCAAGCTTGCATAGACCTTCCTACCTCCTTTGGTCCGAGGACTTGTACAACCGATATTCCGAGGGGAGGGTGAGAAGATAGCTGGCCAAATGAGTTACAATGAGAGGTAGCAAGACGCAGCTGGAACGTACTCATAAGCGGCGATAGACATGGACGCAACACGGAAGTTGGTGGTTACTGCGAGTGCGCTCTGGCTTAGAGTGATGGTGGTGGTGGTGGCGAGTATACCCATGGCTGAAAGTTTGAACCCGTCACGACAGTCGTAGGGAACGTATAGAGAGGAATCTGAAGGGTAACTTTCGCTTCCAGAGTCCCGCTGTGAGGATCAAGTGGAAGTGCCGTGTTACTTATAGATACTACGGTGCCGGTATGCGTCGTTTCAGTGAGCGCCTGGTGTCTAAAACTCTCTCACTGTCCGACGGCGAAGATAACGTCAATCGGGAATAAATCTTCATCCGTGGGGTTGGGTGACAGCTGCCAATTGATGGTTTGAGCCCCTTTGGCACGATAAGATTTTCTGGTGATACTACTGGCCTTATTTGGAAAACATAAAAATTTGATATATACAGCTACTATGCAGTAGCTGTAGGCATCCAATGTTTGCCTGGGCGGCTGGTAGTGTGCCTAGGGATTCCAGAAGGATCAGGATTTGAACGGTGACACCAGGCGCACGCAAGAATCTTTGAGAATCCATACAAAGGGCAATTGATGCATTGATGGGCGATATGCGCGAGCGTGCCACTTGTCCCACGATGTCAAACTGCTCTGGTTATTGGTTCGCGACGCGAGAAAAAGATATCCGATTGTCACGATCCCATCGAGCGGAAGTTGACGGTGCACGAGATATGATGCTATGCGGTGTCGGCCAGCTGGGTGGCTCCGGTGACACACAGTGGTCGCAGGGGGGGTTGAGCTCAGGCCCGGGTTGCCTTGATAGATAAATTGCCTCGCTGATCATGACTCCGGCCCTTAACTCGTGACTCATGTCACCCCAGCCCACGTGTCCAACCAAAGTGACAGAGTCCTCTGCCGTCATGAGGAGACAGACAGATACAAAGGATAGCCTAGGCTTGCAGAGGTCAAAAAAACCAACCGAGTTGAGAGTGACCTTCGAGGATCCAGTTGAGTGCTGGGTGCACTAATTTTGACGTCTGCACCGTATACTAGACCTTCATTAGTAAGAGTTTGGACGATTTTAGACTTTTTCACAATACTGTAACGCCACTTCTTTCAGACGTACTACTGTACTGAATCCTAAACTTTTTAGACGCCGTACGGACCGGCTTGACAGGATTCCGGGATCAATTCCAGCTCAGATATATCAAATATTTCAAACACAAGCCAAAAAAGTGATTCGTTGTCACACAGGTGTAGTACCGAAGATGACGGCCACGTTGTCCCCAGGCGATAGTTATCGATGGAAAGTAACCCTAATCAAAAGGTACTAACAGCTGTGTGGACCAAATTCCAGGATGAGCATTGATAAGCTCCCAGAATTTCACCGTCACTGTCTGTCAGCACTTGTTCCGTGAGACCGTTAATTATGAACTAAGCGCACCTCGAGGGTGAAGTGGCGCATTGGGCGATCGCAAGGTCGAGAAACACGGCGACACAGGGCCGCAGGGTTACGAGGTATTCGTAGTGGTGGTGCGGGTCCATCTTAGTCGGTGCGTTAACATCACGAACGGGTCGGTCACCTACCTTGCAGCCAGGAAATTGAATCCGGCTGGAGTTGTACCTGGGCTAACAATCGGGGACCATCACATGGCGGGCGTCCTATGCTGCCGGGATGAATGATATTCATCTCTCGCAGAGAATCCTGGAAATCCCCCGAGGTACCGATCCGCAAGAAGTTGTGCGTGCTTGGCAGTTGGGCTGACTGGCCCACCTCAGACAAGTAGATCTTGATCGACGGGGTGCCAATTCACACCGCATCTGGTGATTACTTCTAGCTCCTCTGTCCCTTCATTATCGTCTGTGTGGTTGCTGGTGCTTACGGTGCAACCTGACGCGCACACCATGCTCAGGTCGCAAAGGTCACGGGCTTTTTCGAATCCAGCTTGCGGACAACACACTGAGAGCAAGTTACCGGTTGTAGCGCACATTACCCTCCTTTGTTGTCAATGGGGAAGATCCACCATCTCCTATAATTAAAACGGGTGCCGTGCACGCAGGCAGATCTGCTTCGCTGCCGCAAAAGGTCAGCAAATTGTTAGGTATAGATACTACAGCCATCAAAGGTATGGTATTTCACCAGTCGTCGGAAAAATATATCCCTGTGAGCTTGCTCAGACGTTTAGACATCGATAACCCCACCCTAAGACGGTCCCCGAGACTGATATGAGAATCATCGTAGCGGTATACGAAGAGCGTTTAATTTGGTGATGGTACGGGGGACGATATTGTAAAGCTGCAGAAGGCTACTTAGAGTGAAAGCGAGGTAGAGGAGGGAAAAAAAGAGCGCGAAAGGACTAAGCGCGAGGAGGTCGCGTATTGTTAGATAATAATGGATCATGTAAGCAGAGTAACTCAGGCTTTGGTTCCGCCGACTCGGACAACTTGAACTAGGCTACGCGCTACCCCATTCCAACGATGCTGATGCCGTTTCTGCTGCCACCCCTGCGCTTGCTGTGTCACACTGCAGTCGTCGTAGGCCTGGAAGTCCTTGCTCCGGAAGTAACTGCCGTCGAAACCACCGAGAACTTCGATCCTGTTTCCGCCAGTGTACAAGATACTGGCAATCGTCAGCCGTGGGCAGTCCTTTAGCATTACCAGCACCGTACCCCATGTCTTCGTTAACTGAGAGAAGACCGCCGCTGACGGTACTGCCCTTGAAGCAGCTGCTAGTACCACAACCGATGAAAGGCTTGAGGGTGCCATGGAAGTCGTTGTTACTGTTTCCGAAGCTGCTGCAGTCCTTGTGCTTGCTGTCATCGCTGCGATTCTCCCTTCAGCGTGCCGAAGTGCTCCCGGTGCTGTTGTCATCGTTGCTGTCTCGGGTATACCTGTCCCCCAAGAATGATCAACGTCACCTCGTAGACGTTGCCAAGTCGGAGGACTCGTCACAGGGTTGATTCGAGTACTTGGGCCCCAAATCGCTGCGCAACCCAATAACGGAATCTTAGCATACTATCCCATCTGTTTGCAGCTAGTTATCAAGCGTTGAATTGATTGGGATGAGAACGACCAGAGTCGTGTATTTCAGCGGGTTCCTCGTATAAAATAACAGAAAACGTGGGCTGGGGACATTCAACCTAAATGTAGTGAGGTAACAATGCTGCTTTTCTCCAGCCACAAGGGGTCTCTGGGTAGCAACCACGTGGCGCAGCGCCTAGCTGTTGCGATTGGCCCCGAGGACGTCCGTGCTGCAGGGGCCGAAGGGTTTGCCGATGCGCAGACTGAGGTTGTCCGAGTTGGCCCCAGGATCACGCAAGCGGGAACGCGTTGCATATCTTAGCAAGATCCCGAACCTTCATCCTGAGGGAGAGATGTGCACTTAGAGGCGCTAGTTGAGGGACCCGGGTCGAGGAGGACTTGCTTTGCAGCCCCAACGAACGGCAAAACGGGGCGCCGAATCGCAATGCTTGTGGTGGCACTCAGAGACTCGGAAGCCAACCTCACCATCCTGACCTGAAGGTAGGCCAGTAAAGTGATACAAGGGAAGTGAAGTAGCATCAAGTGCTTCATTACAACACTAGTACCACATTGGCGGCAGTACCGATTCGGATACCGATCAGAAAAACCGCTTGGGGGATCATCACGTTTCAAATACAAGGGTTAAAATCCTATTACCTGCAAAGTAAGAGCGATACTCATCTCGCTGCATTTACAGCCCAGCAGGGTCGCTGAAAGTTTCATGGACACAGATGGGCTTCAGACATAGCACAAGATGAAATTAAAGAAGGAAAGGGTACAGAAGTCAGCCTGCATACATTCATATGGCTATGTTCCCAGCACATAATATCAATTCTACCCAAAGCTCAAACAGTAAGAAATACACAGCCCACTCGGAGCTAGTAGGAGTACACGAGACGGGACAAACGACATGTCCGAGGTCCCAATGGGATTTCGACGAGGCGTAGATGTCTCTTTCGAAACGGTCGCGGCCTTCCTGCTTTAACGTCCATGACTATTGGCCATTCAACACGCACTTGAGGATTGCAATCGCTCTACGTGTTAGCAAAATCGTCTCACGAGCTTGATGAGCGGGCTCGGTTGACTGCTCGGCCATCTATTGTCTCTTCGGGGCAGGACGTGCCACACGGCATCACATGCAGGGTTGATCCCCGTATTAAAACGGTAGATGTCTCCTTTATTCTAGCCTCTGATAATTCTTATGGGTCAATAGGTCAAGTATTGACGTGGTGTGTTGCGTACTATATGGGTGAAGGAGAATACGTTGACTCATGATCCATGTGACTGCATATCCAAGCGATACACTACAGCAAGTGCGGTCAGCCTCGCAGCGACGAGTTTGGGAAATAAAAAGGACCCGGATGATGGAATGGAATGCTTGATTTCTCGATGCAAGAAAACGTTCATCATGTTTACAGCTGTAGGAAAAGATATCAACTAGTGATGGCTGACCTGGAGAAGGAACATGCCTGTAAGTGCGACCCAATATCCTAAGCCATCATATAGCAATCTCGATGTGGAATAAGACCTCCGACAACAGCTACTCGGAAGACGACTTACATATTCACAAGCCGCGAGGCACTGCAAGGAGTCAGAACTGACATGATGGCTTCAAGCAGGCATGGCTTACGAAGACGCTCCAGGAATTCTCAACTTGATAAGGCAGACCGTCGAAATTGAGAGTGCGAAACAATCAAATAACATGGCTGCCAAGTACAAGGTCCAGGGAGAGACAGATAGTTGTGGATGAGAACTTGTAGCCACGCAACTAAAATGTTGTGTCAGGAAGGCTAGATAACTTAACGGGAAGGGGAGGGGAATAAACGTACTTTCCCTGATCATAAGTACAACCACGCAATGTTCAATGCACCCCTCGTAAGACAAGAAAAACGTTGCACCCACATTTGTTATTACGGCTATATCGTAGAGTGCTAATGTGTCAATAATATGGGTTGCATGGGCTGTGTAGCTCACGAATCAGGTAGAGCAAATTAGAGAACCATTGGAACTGCATTCACATGTCAGTATGAGTATCCTTGGATCAGGAACGGTGACAACTGACCCCTACAGTAATGACATACGTTGATAAAATGATCCAACCGACCCAGTCCTTGCGTATGGAAATGCAGTATGTCCTGGGGGAAATGCACCGGCAGTATGTTC
>QLOZ01000697.1:211-18592 GCA_003314065.1 Lactarius sp. MG50
GACATGATGTGAAGATTGCGGCTCACTCAGGCTCACAAGCCCAATAGACTCGCCTTTCTTGGTGGCCCGGTGGGTTGGAAGTTCTGCTTGAGAGCTTCCTCAAAGCTTGGTTTGCTGATCCCGAGGCGCCCCATCTCTGAGCTTTGGATCGTCCAATCGACGGGTGAAGAGGACATAAGAGAGGTTGACATCTGAGACTCGGAAGTGACCGCCAGCGAAGTTGCCTGTACGGTTCTTGGTGAGACCCTTGATCGATTTGGCACCAGGGGAGTAATTGTGCTCTGGGTAGTGAGAGCTATGACTCTGCAGGAGCGAGTGTGTGCCCGCCGAGTTTGAAATCTACTCAGGCTCATAACGATTGACCAATTCTTCCCCACAAGTGAAGTCTCGATAGTGATATTCCGAGGCTCCACAACCCCGCGCACCGCACTGGGTGAGATCGATTGCTCATTCCGGGTCCAACCCCCGTGCCTGGGCCCATGCATGTCTCTTCTCATTCTATTCGGACTCGCCAACCTCCTACTTAATAACAACGCGACCATTGACTCTGAGTTGGTGTACACTCTACCGTGACTGTTACAACCACCTTCTCTATGTCTTCTGCCCTGTTTCCCACTTATAAGTCCACAATTTCCCTGCCAGTGTCACAATTCATTCTCTTGCCTGATCTGGTAGAGGATCAGATGCAGCCAGTAGTGGAAGTGAACAAGGCATGCAAAGGTTCACAATACATGCACAAACTGATGGCTAGTAGTCAAAATCTACAGAGGACATCAAAATGATGTGCCAATGAGTCTTGCAAGCTTGTTTGGTGCAACAGTGAAACTGTCTAAATAGTGATGTGAGTGGGTCGAGGGTTCAAATCTGTTTTGATAAATTTTTTTTTTCTTTTTTTCGAATCCATTTGTGTGCGCCTTGGGGTACAGAACCCTATGTAGCACTATACAAGTACGTGGATCTAATGTAAACTGCTCCTTTGCAATGATTTCTGCTGCCTGAAACCTTCTCCCATGCCTTTATAGGGGCAATCGTGGCGTATCGTAGGGCTTCGGTGGAGTCGTGCGCGGAGCAATTCGCGCGGGGGAAGTTGTCGGGATGCGGGTGTGGCTGGCGGGCCTTGGTGTGGAGCGTGTGTTGGCCTGCTCTGTGCATCCGTTGGTTTCTTCCTCGTGTCGTCCATTCCGATAGGCTTGGTGTTGCGGGGCGCCGGTCTTGCGCGTCCGCGGTCTACGTTACAGGGAAGGTGTATTGATAAATTTATTGTTTGAGTAGTGATGCACTTGACTTGAGGCTTTGTCACATACTATCCGAGTCATGTGATGGATGTTGTGGGTCTCTGCTCAGCTGCTCAGACCAGCCTCAGACCGCTCAGACATTCCGGAATTTGCTGATGGCCCGACGGTTCGGATGGATATATGATAGAGCGGCCGGCTGGTAGCGACTTCCCCTTTCGGTGCCGTGGTCAGGATACACGCTGGAGATGACCCTTCCCCTCCTTCAAACCCCACGAGGTCACCATCAGCAGTTCCTCTCCTCACAATATTCAAAACATGCAACAACCGTGGCATTCCCAAAAACGAGTACGAATAGCGCCGGCGTTCACGTGTATGCGTCGAGACCGCGGCATCATTTGGGTTCTGCATGAATGCCAAGTTGAGCTCGTTCAGCGAGGTCGGTAAATTGCTCAGCGACTTAGGTAACGTTGAAAGGACCTGCGAGTTGTCCGTCACTGGGTTGAACCGGTCATTCATTTTACGCTGGACATGTCTCACTAGTGCTCATTCGACAATTCCTGAATACCGAACGGCTTCAGGAATACGCATTGGGACCTATGCTGACGCTTGCGCTATGGTATAACGTGGATGGCGAATCTCCGATGTCCATAAATTGACCTTCAAGAATGTCCAAAGATAGACAAGTAGTTCGCGATGGCATGGGATTCCGTGGTAAGACTATCTCAGACGTGCAGACGAAGGAGTGAAGGAATACTACACCGTTATGTAGAAGACCTCGGAGTGGTGGCTGACAATAGCAATAGTTGCATCCCCGATCTTCAACGCGGATTTGATAACGTTACTCATAACTTGACTGGACAGTTGCCTGGTGTAACGTTGACGACCGGACCACACCTCTTCCCTTACGAAATGTTCTCGACTTCCCCACCGGTCCTGTGGTCCCAGTCCGACCGCGATTTTCATGCCCAAGTTAACGACTCCAAAGCTTAGTTCCCTCAGCCGGAGCACTGAAGGATACGTGGAGACCATCATAGTCCTCGAAGTTGTCGAGAAGATTCCTGCTAGTGCGCGCACCCATGGGCCAGCCTCGACTCATGAAACTATGGTGTTTAACCTACAAGCAAGACTTATGTGTCGGCGGCGGCTTTCGGCTTTACCCTTGGACTGTATTTCTCACCTTCATGCAGATGCTGTCGTTTTTTACACCCTCGTCCTGGGAGCCCCGCTGTACATTTTAGATTGACACAATAAGGCCACCACGCCCGACTGGAAGCAGTGCAAAGAATTATTTGGGACGCAGTGATTTCTCCTTCATCTCGTATGCGATACTAGATCGTGGCATCTTTTCTAACTACATCCATAATGTCGACATCACGAATGACTCGGAATGAGCTCCTGGGGTTGTTACGCAGTGTAGTTGGAGGAGAGGTGACCCCTCAGATCGACCACCCTGTTCACGACGTGGAGCGAGCGCTTGGTCTCCGTTCATGGAGACCCAGAAATTTCAATTCCCGTGACAATTTGAAAGCGTCACGGTTCTCGGGACGCTCTCGCCACTTCGTGATCATCCTCCTGTTTGGATGTAACTTGGCCTCGCCCACTGTGCACATCCCCATCTTGTCCTGCCAGTGTGTATTTGTAAACTTGCAGCTATGCGTGATCCGTATCTCTTGATGGAGCGCTGGCCAGCTCTTTACAATGAACCTCTATGGATCTTCCTCAGATAGATTTAAAATCTGCAGCTCCGGTCGGTGTGCTTTGCATGTCACGACGAGCGATGATGGAAAACGTGATGGTGCTGTAGCGCCGGCAAGCGCACAACTACGCAAGCATGTGCCCATGTCAAGTATTGTACAGTACGTACAAAAGGGGAACGTTCACTTGCCTCAGCCGCCTCCCTCATCTCACTACTATCCTACGCCTCTTCCCTCGCACCTTTCTTCGTCAGGTGCTCAGCTGCGCCGCAAACCCTTCATGTCCGCAGGTAAAGCAGAACAAATAGATGTACTGTACTAGTACTGTACAGCCCTGGGTCACGCATTCTACACCGACTGACACCTACATATATCTTCTGTGCCTTCTGTGTCTCCCACGCTGATGGCTCCGTTTCCATGCTCCCCGAAAGTGAGGATGAGCCATCCGGTGATTGTGAAAAACGATGTGGTACAGGGTTGCCTACACCTACACGCAGATAGGAAGTCGAGCCAGACTGCCGTTGCACTCGACGACTCGGATCCGCACTCGTAAATACGACAAATAGCCCGTCTCGGAGGGACGTTGGATGAAACAAGATGAGCGCTTCTGAAAAGCTAACTCACTATTGGTTGGTGGTATACAGAATGCAGGGACATAGTATGGGCGAGAAGCGATCATTCGCGCCACAATCTCTTCCTCTTTCCCCAAGCTGGCACCGAATGTCAGAGACTGGGATGGAGGGTTTATCAATGGCACTAGCCCCCGTCAGCTGGCATGGCGTCTCAAGCTGGCGCAGGCCCCGCACCCACGTTACCTGCTCAGAAGACTTAGGAGAGTTCATGCAGCAAGCGAGAAGAAGCTGAGAATGCGAAACGATAGCGACGGTCGGGGACCCTGCTCGCACGGCAAGGTAAGTCAGCTGTAACGAAGGGGGGAAGAGATGCCGAGGTGCAGAACGAACGGTGTTTGTCATGTACAGAGCTAGGACGAGTCCATGACAAGAGGAGAGTCGATATGGAGGCAGGGAGAACGGGTAGGAGTAAAGTAGATCGAGACTTGTAGTAGGCAAGAGAAACGTGAAATATGGGTACGAAAGGGATTGTCAGGGGAGAGCGTTCGATGTCAGTCGCGCAGGAGCGAGTCCGGATGGGGCTTCATTTTTTTTTTTTTTTTTTTTTTTTTTTTTTTTTTTTTTTAAATCAGCATTTATATTCCGCAACATACACAATGGTAAAGACGCGGTCCCGGATCGGGCCGGTTTTAAACTAAAGACAGAGTGGGCAGTAACTAGCTAGCAGGGTCTAGCGCGTGGTATAGAGTGAAGTGACGGTGGGAGGGGGGATTTAAACAACGAGAACCGGGCTGGTAATAACTGAGTCCTCGCAGCGACTCGCGCTCAGGAAGGTGGGCAAGGAGAGAGAAATGCCAGGTTTATCCTGGGTCTCTCAGCGGTCTGGGCTTAAAGCAGGCCTTCGTAATCTCTAAGAACCGGAGCAGCGCGTTGGTGCGTCCAGCGTTCTGCAGTACTCCACTCAGTCGCTTAATCGGTCGACCGGATCGGTCGTCGAAGTCGAAGCGTGGGGTGGCCGAACGCGCCGCGTTGTAGCGAGGGCAGTCAAACACGACGTGGTTGACTGTTTGTGGGTTGAAACCGCACTCGCACGCAGAGGAAATGGCGCGCTCTGCGTGGAAGCGTTGAGCATATTTGCCTGTGAAGGCGTGCCCGGTGAGGAAGCGGAAGAGCGTTGATTCCGTTTCCCTCGCCGGCTTTTTGTTTGGTTTGGCTTTGGCCATCGCTCTGAGGCCTCGGCTTAGTCTGCCATCGGGGGGTCCTCTGAGGACTTCGGTGTATGCATGGGAGGTTCGCTCAGCGGCGTGCCAGCTCTCAGCCCAGGCTGAGATGGCTGCTTGCCGCGACGCGGCACGGACGGCATCGATGGAGGTCGTGTCCGTGAAGTTTGGGGGCGGGGGTAACGCCGCAAAGAACTTGGCGAGGGAGCGTCCCCGGGTGAAGAAAAAAGACCCTAAGGACCGCTCTTGCGAGGGACCAACCTCGGCGCCTGGCCCCTCCTCCATTAGGGACTGGCTACCTTGGCGGGCGTGCTTCAACTTAAGCTACCAGGGGTCTTATTCCCCAGATAACCGACTGAGGAGTTAGGTCGATCGAGCCAGGGTAGGGGGACTGCCCCATCCTGCTACGGTCCGGGGGGAAATGCCCCTTTCCCATCCCCAGGCACCTGCTTTGCTTTTGCCCGAGGGCGTGGGTTAATCCCTGCAGATTCGCAATGGTGTCCCAGGTCTCAGTCTTGCCATGCTTAACCGGGGGGGGGGAACCCCGGAGTCTGCGATGACTAACCAACCCTAGGTCCGAAGATTTCTCTAGGGTGCCAGGTGGCCTGTCTGTCCATCTCCCACGGTGCCCCTCTGAGGGTCAGTCGGCTGGTTTTTATTCCTTCAATTCCTGGTCTTATCCGATCCCTTATCTTTAGCCAATCTTGGCAGACCCCTGCCGGGGCTATGGCTTGCAAAGCCATTATTAGGGGAGGGGGGGGGATCGAAACAGCAGCAGGGTGTGGCTTTACCCCCTTTATCAAGCTATCCCCACTGTGCTACCCACCCCCCCGGATGGGGCTTCATGCAGGGGAAGATTGGCGCACGGACTCGGACGAGTCACTCGTCCGGGCCGCCACTCTGCACCCTCGTCACTCGGCGCTCGGCGCTGCGCCTGGCCTGCTTCGCCACACTGCCCACAGTGACACTAGCACTGGAATAACAGTAGCGGTAAGGAATGTCTTGTGACACAGGATGGCACAAGCCGTCGATGACACGGTAGTTTGCTTAGGCGGCCCCAACCACATCGGACGTCCCATCAGACGGCATTCCTTGCAACGAGCAACCAAAAGAAGCTCTTGAAGGGGTCAATCTTGCCACGTGCGACTATCTACACAGCTGGTGTGCTCGTTGCGCCGGCTCGCGTCGCGCTCTGCCTTCCCTTCTCCGCGCGCGTCACGACGGGTTGATACCGATAATAGCGGTACCCACTGGCATCTCTATCGTCGAACAAGCTGCATGCACCCTGAACGGTACGGTATAAGGCGGCCGGCGGCAGTACTTCGCAGCTGCGCTCCCGCGTTTGTTGCAACACTGGAGGTAACTTACGCTTCCTGCTCGCGCTGGCGCTCCTCCTGCAACAGCGCGGCGTACTGTGCGGGCGAGTGCGAGGCCAAGAGAAAGGGGCTATTCGTGCTAGCTAGGCTATATCATGATGAGCCTGGATATCGGGGACGTGAATAAGGGATGTCACGGTAGTGGGACCTCGTCCAGTTGGTAGTCGTTACAAGCCATCATGTTCTGGCATAGATGGCAATTAAAATTAAAGTTGTTCTGGACGCGCCGGAGCGCCAGAGGAGGCTGAGGACCGAAGTCACCGAGCCGGCACAACTATCGACTTGGTCGCGGTGGGTCGTTCGGTTCTGCTCTTCCTTACTAACTAACGCTGGCACGCCTCGTGGCGCGAATCCGCGTACCTAGAGAAAGCGATGCTCCATCCCCTCTACCTCCACTCGAACGGGACCATGCTCGTCGAGGCCGCTAACGTGCGAGTCTGACCTTCTCTTCAACTGAGTCAATACATCTAGGTTCCAAGCTCTCCATCGTCTTGGCTAAATTCGAAAAAGTTCGCACAGTTCCAGAATTCAGAACAGTATTACAACACCCGTGACGGAGTGCTGTAACTCACTGGAGATTGAGGGGTCTCGACTCGGACGCGTCTCTCGTCGTTCTATCCCCGTCGCACCCCTGGCCGCGGCCCACGCGGGGTAGCTCACCGTATTAGACGCTGCCATCTACTCACTTTAGCGACCTGAGACCGGAAAATTGGATTGTCTGTTGCCCAGGCGATAGCGATAACCAGCGTCGAACTTTCCCCATCCATCATCTTCTCTGGCTCCTGGTTATCGTATAGATATAGATAAACCCTGGGTAATGCACCCGCTATCGCTGTTGCTGTTTCTCCGAACGCCTAGACGTAATCGTACGTGTTGACTGTATTAGGCGCCATGCGACCAGGTCCGCCTACTATATCTGAGGTCTGCACGTCCAACCTTCGTGTTGTTCTCGAATCGCTTGGGGGCCCCGGGCCCCGGGATCCCGAGCTTCAATCCTCCGGAGTCAGGCTTGCATGAGCGGCGCTTCTACGAATCGATATACTGTACCCGAAAGCCACGTTGCGGATCGGCATCATATGTCCGGTTATAAACCGCAATATAATATGCGATTCTTCGTTTCCGAGTACGGGGCGCTCCGTGTGTTCCCATTCCATTCCGATTCCGATCAATCGAAATGCTTGCACCTCTGTGCCATGATTCTACTCTTGATCAGGTCGGCAAGAGAGGGGCCAGCCCTGCGTCCTTTGGCATCTTCCAATGAATCCCTCCGATGGAAACGCGTTAAAGAAGAGGGAGGGTCAGCACCCTGCGACCTTCGCGTACACCCCTGTGGCCCTTTTTTTTTCCCCCTATCTCTGGTTTCACCCTCGCACGTGCCTGGATTTTTTGCAAGCGCGCGCATGTCTTTCTTTACTTTATTCCGCGCGCTTCGTCTGCTCGTGCTCGTCGCGCCGGTGCACGTGCCAGTGCAACAAAAAAAAAAATAGAAATCAGATAAGGGCGCTCACCGGTCTAGATCTACTTTCACACACGCCTCACCCATCACTCACACCCATCTACGCCTGCACACGAACACGACTCTACAGGGCGACACTGGGCACAAACGCTCACCGGGAATAGTTCCCAAATGTGGAGGCGAGCAATCCCCCTCCCCCCACCTGATTCCACGTACTGCGTCATGCGCAATCTCCAATCGCGTCTCTTTTGCTCTCCTGCCGTGCTGGCGGCCGCCATTCGACAAACGTCCGACTTCCTCTTCTCGCTTGGGTACAGTAGTTGTTAGGTTAATCGGTTATACAGGATGTGGCGTACACGATGCCGACGACTGGTGAGCGGTCCAGATCCCGCCACGACACATCCCACATCTACTTTCGCCTGCGCCCCACGCCGCGTGACATAATATGGGATGTGCGGCGTGCAGCGTCCCTTTCGTTCAGTCCGGTTCTATCACGATGCCGATGCGGTCAGAACGTCTTGTCCGCGACAACCGTGGGTGGATTGTTGTGAAGAACTGTATTGTTGATACTTAATAATAAACAACAACAACACGTCCATGATATTGATCGCGCGTGCCCGTGCTTCACCGAAGTTCTTCTCCGGCTCCGCAGCGAAAATCGACAGCCATCCCTTCCAGAAGGGAATGTGGGAGCGCCGACGAGCCAGTCGCGGAGTTATGGAACGGAGGGGGAGGTATATTGATTGCTGCGGTATATATACTGTAATAGAAGATGAGAACCACGAGCGCTGGGCAATTACCATCTGCTCGCGACCGGCGGCCGGACGCAACCGCGCAGTCATAAAAACAACATACAGTAAGACTAGTATAATTTTAATGCGAGCACGTCTCCTTTTCTTGCGTGTGCACCTACGTATTTCGAATTCTATTGCTATGTGTGTCACGGTAAGTTGACTTTGTCAATTAGTCCCACGGACTGTCGTCGTCGCCCTCCCTACTGTATTCCTATTCATCATCCCCGCGCCGCGGTGTCGCATGGAAGGGTCACCCGGTCGCCTAACGACCACAAACATAAACCCAGATCAAAGTTTGCTACTTATCTGTATCTGATAGCTTGACGTAAGCACCACATGGCACAAACTCATTCAATTATCTCACCGTCGTTCGCGTAGTGATCTTCAATTGCTGGGGTCCAGGGGTTCGTTATTGTTGCCAATGTAACGTATGACGTGCGCGTACGTGCATTTATCACTACTAAGTCCGAGGTCCAGTGCAACAATCACAAGTCTCCCTGCTTCGATTATTCAGCCGTAGGGAGGGAGGGGGAGAGGGGAAGTGCCAGCGATAGTTACCGAGTACAGTACAGCACCCGCAATTGAAATAACCGTTAGTGACTTACCCTTCCATTTCTCTGTATCCAAAACGATAAATTCAGTTCAATATTCGAAAGAAAGCGCCGGATCGGCACAAGACAAGAGGTGTCCGAGGCTGGCGCCAGAGGGGTGAGTCGAAAGGTAAGGTACAGTCCCGCCTGGTGTCCAGAAATGTCAGTCGTTGCAAGAGTCCGGTGCGGGCACAATAACTAGGCTGGCGTGGGGGTATTAGTGATACTAGCACGATATGTGGACCCTGTCTCCGGGGTAATTAGGATGTCTTTCGTCTCACCTCCCTTCCTTCACGAAAATGGGAAGCGGGAGCACACATGAGAATAGGAAAGTAGAGACATTATACTTTGTCACAGGACGCTGGATAATGATACAGGGATTACTGAGGATCGTACACTACCCCCCGTAAAGAAATAGATAGGCGCTGCACAAAAAGAGAAGATAAAAGGGACGAACACGGGGAAACAAGGGCGAAAAAACCGAAGAGAGGCCAGGCGAATTGCGTGTGATGATGTATTGGGTGATTGGTTGGATGGAGTGGTTGGAATCGGATGAATGGATGATGGGCTGTGGATCATGTGGACACGTCGATAACAGGTGGGACAAGCTGGTTGGCTGGTGGCCACGCATCTACACCAGTCAATCAGGCCAAAAATAACATCAGAAAGTAGCTGCCAATAGCCGTAACCGCAACCGCAGCAGTGGGCGGTGATTGCGGCGACGACAAGCAAGAACAAAAAAAAGAATTTGAATTTTGCAGACGGCTTTGCGCAGCCAAGGGGATATCTTTGCCGCCCGCATCATCCCCTCCCCTCTTCTCCCCTCCCCTGACGAGGAAATGATGGGAATGAAGGCGGGAGCAAATCTACGCGACGTATTCGTCCTCCTCACGAATTGAACTGAGTGAACGCATACGGCCATGAATGCGGCGTGATGATGGCGCTTGTGGAGGCGGTGGTATATGCGGCTGTGGAACCGGAGGGGTATAAACAGGTACAGATGCCATGGCTTTTAACACGGGGGGTGACGGAGATGGGGACGGAGATGGGGATGAGGAGACTGAAGAGGGTTGGGCAGAGCCAGGGAGGGGAGTGCTGTAGATGACGTAGGGCTCATCGACCTCGTCGGAACGGCCGGTAAGAGACGAACTAGAACTGTAGTAAAGTGTGGGTACATCTGCTGGGTCGCGCGGCGGGGTATAACTGGGAGGCGCAGGGGTAAAATCGGACTTGGATAACACAGGTGACGGTGATGATGTGGGGGTCTGTGAATAAGGCACAATGCACGTCAATGAAATTTGTCCTGGCCTTTTGTCATTGACATCGGAACTCCACCGCCCCCATGGCGTCTCAACCAATGGAAAGCAGAGGCCCGAGGGGAAAGAATGAAGGAGAGACCCACTCACCGTACCATGGGATATGCCATCAACCCAAGCGACAACGCGACGCATCCACTCGCGGCGTCGGAGAAACTCGATTCGACGGAGGCGCTGAACTTCTAGCTCACGCTCCCGCTCACTAGCGCCCGAACTTGTGGATGAATCTTCATCTGCAAATGGATCAAAAGTGAAGGATTGTGGGCCAGGATTGAAAGCGAATGCAGGCGGAGGGGTGAGGGGTGGCGATTTGAATGCGATTTTGCCTAGTGCGGGTGCGTGAGGAGAATACGGGTTATATGCGACAGGATCGGCCTGCATAGCCTGAAGGCGGAAAGGAGAGTCGTTGTATTGGATATAGGGGGGATAGGCGGGCAAGAGGGGATCAAAGTCGAGCATAGATAGAGAAAGTGGGAGTGATGGGAATGGGGGGAAGAAGGAAGGAGGGAGAGACGCTGAGAGGTTAATATATGGAGGGGCAAGCTGACTCAAAATGGAGAGAGAGAGAGAGAGAAGTGAGCATGAGGGGGCGATCGGGACATTCTAGATCCGACTCGTCGACGGGTACGTTACGATACAGTTCGGTCTCAGTCAGTCAGCAACTTAACGCCCAGTCACTCGGTTCCATTCCCCGGTCCACCACATCATAATTCGCTTCGCTTGACCCTTACTCCTTTCTCCTCCTACAAGAAATTCCCATCTTATTACCCGACCTACTTTATTTGGATAAATACTACTCCACTCTTTACTTCCTTTGTTTGTTTTTTCATCCGAACAGAATGTTTCCTCAATGCGCAGCGTGATTCGGACCAGTCCGTTTGTGACGTTTCACTATTTAGTGACCGAGCGGCGAGCGAACGACTCATCGATTCAGATCCATTACATAGATCAAAGGGCGATCAGCCGGTGTACGTTGTGCGTGCCTAGCGCCAACAGATAGATGATGATATTCTACGGCATGTGTGCCACAGATATACAGTATACTCTGTACTTTCCTTACCCTGCCCACCCAGCTCGCTGATGGCGTTAGCATTGGCGCGTTTCAGGTGACATTCCATCTATTACACGTCCGGCTTATCAATTCAAATAAGGCCTCCGACTCTGACGGCATCCAGTCAGGGATGACATTGTCCCCATCCTGTACTCTGTCGGTTGATTGCGAGGGTTTGGGCGAGACACCGCGGAAGCTTCGGTGCCTTGTGATTGATCTATAGATGATCCGAACATCCAGCGTGGACCGTGGCACGACAGCCCAGAAGACCGCTGCCGATATACAAATCGACGCAATGCAACAGTCAGGACGGACAACGTCAAGAATGCACTAGAAGAGGCCCACACGGAGATGTGAGAGAAATGCGAAATTGACATCAACAAAAAAAAAAAAACTACGGCGCATCAGGCGTAGGATGCCCGTTCATTTTAGCTACGAAGCGCCCAGGCAGCAGGGGCCCAGGGTCTTTGGCCAGGCCTGGGTTGTTCCGTCCCGAACCGGCCGCTGGGAAGCCTAGACGCGTAGTACTGGTTTTTTTTATCGTTGCGGGCATTGAGTGGGCGTACGCCGTCAGGGACACGAAGAGGAAGATGCCCAGGGAAGGCGCGCCTCAAAAAAAGAACGCGCAGGACTCAGTATGCAGTAGTCACGGCTGAGGCGAAGGCGATGCGTCAAGACATGTGCTTCGTTGACTGACCTTACCGATACATCAGACGTGTGACATATGCAGTGATGCCAAGAAGTCGGAACGGCGAACCGAATGCACAAACTACAGTGCAGTACATAGTATGATGCGGGAACGTTGGAGTTCTTCTCGGTCACCCATCGCCCTTGATCAATTTCACCGGTTTGTTTGTCAAGTCGCAACGAACACGCACGAACGAACACAATGATATGATTTCGGAATTGCCGATGACAGGACTCGCATCATCGCACAATGATCGGGGCGCGCAGGGCCAGAATTCGGGGTTCAGGCACATGGAGCTGGTGCATTGAGAATACTGGAATAGGCAACAATCTACCTGACCAACGATGAGATAAGACGCCACTCCGAGCGGTGGTTCAGCAATCATTTATTCGGCATGGCTGTGGCGGCCTTGCCGGCGATCCCCGTGACGTTAAAACACACGGCAATCGCACGCCTAGCTTTGGATCTCTGATCTGATCTGCAATGTCCTATGTCATACAGTAAGTTACTGCAGCTCCTCTGCTGCTGGTGACTTGGTCAGCGTCAGTTGGGATATATTGGAAGAACCCGAGTCATTCATTTTTTGCATTTTCTGACTTGACTCGGGCTTTGTGTTCCGTCGTCGCTGCGGCCTGCCATGTCTCCAGCTCGAGTCAAAGTTATCGGGGAAGAACGTTTAACCTTTCACTCCGCTCCTGCAAAGGCAAGAGAAATAACAGTCATGATGACTTTTGAAGGTGAGGGAGCGCCGGAGTTCCGGAGTCTCGGAGCTGTCGGATCCGCGTGCGAGCGGCATCGGGCACATATCGGGGACCCATTTGCGGTGAGCCCCTCGAACCCGTTGCTTCCGCCCCTTGTGGGACTTGGCGTACGAGTCGGGGATAAACAACTTGCAATGCAGCCGCAGCCGCAGCGGAGCTCAAGCACTTTGCCAGCCAGTCTGCCAAATTTGTTTGTGGCAAAAGGAAAGGCTTCGATCTCCGACAAGACAACAAAGTAGAGGATACCGTCAAACGAAGAGGGATACAGGTTGTCTGAAAAGCATGCATGTGTGTCGGGAATCGTATACTGTGGGTATTTGTTGATGTGTTCCTTCGTGTATTCTCTGAAACTGCATTGTGTCCACAGGCACGACGAACGAGATAAGACTTGCTTCCGTCAGATGATCGAAGAGACAATTTACCGCTAAAACGGAATAGAATTTCACTAAGTGGGGTATAATAACACGAGAGACGGCCTTGTGAGCGTGATTATCAAACGCACCCCACAATGTCCAAGTCAGAGACAAGGCATGCAGTGCTTCTGCATTTGCACCACTTCGCCCCTTTTCTGTCTCTTCCACTTGCTCCTTGACTCCGAGTCCGATCGATCATGCTAGCTGAAAAGGGCCCAAATTAGGATTAGGTGAGGTTGCGAGTGCTGGAGAGACGCGCGTGCGCCCTGCCTCTAGCTCTGCGACCTGTACTATCACGTGTACTGGGTTGCAAAACGGTGGGGAGTTGCAAAACATGGTTTTTTAAGAGATCTGCAGGCCTTCTGAGCTGATCCTTCTTTTCTGCAATAGACATGATAGTAATATTTTAGCGATCTCACAATAAAAAGGGAGGATGGGATGTTTTTGCCTTGCGATTTCATGACCATTGTGCGGTGATCTGCAAATTCAGAGGAAAGTGATCTCGGCTGAATCTGGTATTGCACCCCACAGTGCAGGAACTTCAGTACATAGTTCAAATATGCTATCCAACCATCTTTTGAAATCTCAGGTCACCCAGTATACTTGCAATGAAGATACGAAGAAATCAGTGGATTTGCGTGACATTCCATCATGATGTCTCCCAGAATTGAAAGTCCGCTCTTTGCCACTCTGCTTATATAAGCACTTGACACACGCCTATGAGGTAATAGAACGCGGTACAGGCTAGTGTTTGCCGAAGCGGAGAAACAATCGGCTGTGTGACGTTGCGTGACAAACATTTTGCAACTCCCTACTTTTCGACTGGGCTCTCCGGCTTTCCTCCGAGACGTTTACTTCACATTCTCTTCAAATATTGGTGTTTTAGCTATCTAGTTTAGATGTTATCGTGCCCGTTCCAAAAATCAGATTGAAAAAAGGTACGGCCGATCGCTTTCTATTCACGATTTGCTAAAAATTTTGCAACTCCCAACCGATGTTAGTACCGGTGATCATGGCTTCTGACTATGACAATTTGCTTCGACGGTCCCGAAAATGGCAATAGGTGTATGTTATTATTTTGACTGGGAAGTCACCCAGACGTGACCAAATGTCGACAGTTTCGACTCATCGCTGACCAACTGTTTTAACTTAACAGAGGCTGATTCATCGATGTAAGATGCGCGCGTTTACCCGGGATACGCCAAGGCCTTGTTGTACCGGTACATTTCTTCATTTCAGCTGCCTGGCCCCAAACTCCGGGGGTAGAACATGAACCACGTTCTCAGTGAGACCGACCCCCGTGCCTGGCTGATCGGCTCGTCCACTGCGGTGTAAAACCCCGGCGCTCCGACCCCATCTCTTGTGTCTTTGGGTTGTTTGCTCCTGCTGGCGTAACATGAGCACCCAAGTGTGAGTGTGTCCTTCCGCTAGTTTTTGCTGCGCGCGCAAACACCCTACGACTGCTCTGCTTATTATGCAGCCTGCTCTCTCTAAAGCGCCTGCGTGTTGTATACGTTTCAGACTGGAGGCAACCTGACCCAGCTCAGTTCACATCGGCAAATTGTGCATAAACTTTGCAACTTTTCGACTTTCACAAGTTAATAAGCAAAAAAGCAAAAAAGTTCACATTAGTAGATGGTACTGGAACAACTTTAAGTCAAAAAGTAGAAAAAGTGAAAACTGAAATAACTGGACCCCAACTGTGGCCAACCGGTTGGAACTGCATGTAGTAGAGAATAAAAACATTACTAATCTACATAGATACAAAGACCCTCCGTCTCACGTCTGGAGCGGAGGGGGAGATATGTACAGTATTTATTATCTATTAATCAAAAACTTTGAAGACCCCTCCAACTCGTGTTTGGAGTGAGGGAGGGGGGGTGTCAGCGTCGCTAGAAAGTAGAAGGGAACCCCCTCCATCTTGCGTTTGGGCCGAGGGAGGGGGGTGTCGCCATTGCTGAAAATAGAAAGGAACCCCCTCCATCTCGCATTTGGAGCGAAGGGGGGGGGGGGGTGCTGCCAGAGAAAAAGATAGCAACCCCCTTCGTCTCGCATTTGGAGCGAGGAAGGGGGTGTTGGCCTGGACCACAGACAATGAGTTGATAATAATAGCCTGCAAGGCAACAAAAAACATACCAGGGCACAAAGGGCCTTCCTAGCCTCTTGTGCCCATCCTGCTGGTGCATGTGGCCAGTTGTTGCCTGTGACTCGGCCCAGTTGCGATTGAGCAAGTGAGGGATGGCAGCGCCCGTTGACTTGCACAAACATGCGCAAACATTGCCCGTCCGCCCCCGTTTCACGCCGGACCGGCAAATATTTGCCACAAACACGGCCAAATGGTCCGTGCGCACTTTGGGTATATAAGCCCCCAAACTCCCATCATATGTTCTCCCAGGCTTTATGCCTAATTTCACGATTAAATACTTATTGCATTTTAGTATTAAGCCTGTAAATTGTAATAATATATATTAATATATTAATTTATATTGGTTGCTGTAAGGACTGGTCAACCGGTCTTTGTGGTACAGTACTGTAATGGTGGAGATGCCTGAATGGTACTTACCAACTTTTGGCTTTTTACAACTTTTTTTATACTTAATTACTTTTCGGTAACATGACTAAAGTGGACTTTTAGCTGTTTCTAGGTTCCTTTTGAACTTCTTCGCTTTTCTTCACTTTTCTCGCTTTTTCGACTCGTATGAGCTCGTACGAGCTCGTACAAGCGAAAAAAAGTTTTATGCAGGTTTCCCGATGCAGCCCGGTTCAGCTCTGCACCAGCGCCCGTTTCTGCAATGTGGACTGCTCGGCTGAGATTCAGACGCGCAGGATCACATCTTGCCATGACGGGCACCTGGTGGTAGCCGCAACCTATGCAGTTTACTCTGTGTTTCACCATCATGATGCGGTCTATCCACCCCCACCATTCCGATCCATTTGTATGAGCGCACACCCGCTGCTCCCGGTAATGGTGTTTATGCCTGCTAGCATTTGGTAAGCGTAGACGTACGGCACGCGTCGGCAGTGGTACCGAACCACGCAAGCGGTAGCTTGAAACGGCAGAGTCCCGCCACTACTCCATATGACACGCAGATCGGCATTGCCACAGAGCAGCATGTGATCCGTCTTATTGTAACTCCAGGTAAGTACTGTACTTATGGTATGGGACGGGACAGCGGCACTTTGCAAATGGGTCTGTATGACCCGAGGGTGGGATGATTCGAGTGAGACCCCTAAACAAAAAAGGTCATCGATCATTCCGGCTTAGTTCACAGGAAGGTATTAAAAACAAAACTATAGCCTGTGATGCTAGAGATGATCAGCACATGCTAAGAAGCACTGGCATTACGAGAGAGATTCGCGAGGGTTACAAGAACGTCCAACCTGCAGGACGATGAGGCGGGCAACTGAGCTGTGTCGGGGACGATGCTATGGCCAGCTCGGGCCCAAAGTTGACTAGCTCGACTTTAGCGGCACCTTGCCGATCTTTTATTAGAGCACGTGATCGGGCTATTGGCTGTCTTCTGAGAGCTGAGCTGAGATCAATCAATCAGCGTTTCAAATGGCCTCTGCGGCCCACCCTCACCAAACGCCCCACGCCCACCTATACCTCGACGCCCTCCTCGCAGCCATCCCACATGACACTGTCCCCCCAGAGATAGCGAGCGCTTCCCGTGACGGCCAGGCCAGTTCACACCCATATCCAAAATTCCTCGATACCGCCCTGCGCCTCGCTACCGGCGGTCCCGCGCGCCCCGACGACGCCCCGCACCTCCGCGCCGCATGGTCCGAGATACAAACGTCCGTCCAGCGAGCTCTGCACGCTCTGCATCCCTCCTCCTCTTCCTCCTCCGAGCCCTCTACCAAGCGCAGGCGCTCTCCCTCTCCCCAGCAGCAACAACACGCGCACCCTCTACTCACCACTCTCAACAAAAAGCCCAAACATGACACCGAGGAAGGCAGAGACGACAACGACGACGACGCGGCGGACGCACCGCACTTGACCATCCACGCGCTCTCCGCGACCGCTCCCGTGCGGCACAAAGTCGACGTCACGCTCCACGCCTGCACGCTCCGCCTCGCACATGGCGGTACCGGCGCCCCCGTCGCGCGCTGCGCACGCACTGCGCTCACTCGCGCCTTCCTCCTCCCGACGCGCGCACGTGCCTCCGGTGCACTGCAATGGACCGCGCTGCTCCTTGCGGGGGACAAGCCCGCGCCGCCTGCTGCCCGCGGCGGCGGCAAGGGAGCCAAGAGCCGTGCCGGTGGCGCTAATGCTAATGCTAATGCTGCTAATGCGGGAGGCGCGCGGTTCGAGCTTGCGTGTTCGGCTCCCGAGGCTGGCGCGCCCCCGCGCATGACGGTCCACCCATCCACGTCCACGTCCACCTCCGCCTCTTCCTCCCACCCTCCTTCCAGCGCACGCGACGCATTCCTCGCGCTGCTCTCCTCTGCCCCCATCGCCGACCATCGAGGCCTCGTCGTCGCGCGACTCACCACCGTCGAGCGCGGGGCGCCTCTCGCGGGCATCACCGCCTTCCGCGGCGTGCGCGAGACCTCGCTTTGGTTCTTCGATGCGGGCATCCTCGCGGACGCCCGCCCGGCCGAGTTTTGGGCGCTCGCGGACCTCGCGCGGGGCGAGGCGGGCGTGCGCGTGCGCACCGCGACGGGGAGGACGTGCTCGGTGGTCCTGACGCGGCGTCCCCCCTCCAGCGAGAAAAATAAAAATACAGAGGAAGAAGAAGAGGAAGAGGAAGACGATGAAGGAGAGGAGACGGAGTTCCAGATGATCGATGGGAAGGAGAGGGAGGGGATATTGGAGTGGGTGCGCAGACACCGGGACGCGTTTGGAGTCGTGGATGCGGCTGCTGAGGCGGAGGGAGAAGAAGGTGCAGGTGAAGGTGAGGGAGAGGGCAATGAGGGAAAGGTGGGGCCCGGGGCGGGAGGAGGAGGAGACTCGGATTCCGACTCGGACTTTGAGGCGTCGAGCGGGACGAGCGACGGCAGGTCCTCGTCGTCTAGTAGCTCCAGCTCCGCCTCTGGCGGCAGCGCAGGCGAAGACGAGGCTGAAGGGAGCCAGCAGAGTGCCTCGGAGCGTGGGGAAAGCGACGACGACGACGAGGAAGTGGAGCTCGACCCAAAACACCACCCGCTCCTGCGTGCCGCGGGCGCGCTGCCCAAAATGTCGCGCGCTGCGGTGGACGCTGCCGTTGGGCTT